>JAGKTI010008829.1:0-32497 GCA_018397915.1 Birgus latro
ACCTTTTCACAGCCTATGCACTCAAATATGGGACACAAAACATGAAGCAAATAAAATGTAACCAGAAAAATTATGATTTAGAGGTGTGTAGGGCAAAAATGTTCTCTAGTTGACTAGATAGTGAACGTATGTAAGAGACATGGTAATCACCAAGAAAATCACCTCTTTCACAGCCTGTGCACTCAAATATGGGACACAAAACATGAAGTAAATAAAATGTAACCAGAGAATGAGGATGTAGAAGTGATTATGGAAAATATTTAGCAGTTGACAATGTTTACTTACATGTCCATGATTGTTGTTTACTCCTTGTTTACCCCCACCTCTAAGGTTTTTACAGTGGTCATAATTGCTCTTGAAGCATGTCCAGTAATCCAGTGTTTAACTACACTTAATCCTTAGCGCTCTGACTTTTGATTATTTAATCAAGAACGAAAATACCGCAAACGATCGGACAGCCGTCCACTGTTCACTGGAGTCGAGACAGAACTAGTAGGAGGGGGATTGGGCAGGAAGGGAGCTAGTCGGCGCCCGCGGGAAATTCAAACTGACGCGGTTGGAAAAAATCGTATTTGTTTAGTTTTTTTTTGCAATTTTGGGGTTTCGGCCATCAGCCCACGATGTCCGAATGGTGATGTAACCAGAGGTTGTCCGGATAGTAGAGAGATTACTTTAATATACATTGAACGTACTTATACTCAGTTCTTCACTTGGCTTCATTGTTTGATTAATTGCATAGTTTCAAATTTAGGTGAAGTCAGCTTAATATTTGCAGTCATGTTTAAATCCCTCTCAGGTTGTGGTCGGAAGTATTTGTGTGTGTGCGATTTAGGATGGCATAGTGATTGTTTGTAGCTAAGGTGGACAAAGATGGTGTAAGTACAGGACAATAGTCAGGTGCTATGTGTAATCCTGATGCTGAAGTATGAGATGGTGGTGTAGTGGGTGTTAAGCGCCGAAGTGGTGACATATAGATTGTAGGAGGATGACTGGGCCTTAATAGCAGGCTGTGCCCAGAGTCGGACAAAAAAAAAAAAAAAAAAAAAAATCTGGACAAATTACGAGAACTGATGCATATGAATGAAGTAGAAAAACTGTGAATGCCCGATGCATTGATGAT
The DNA here is from genome assembly GCA_018397915.1 of Birgus latro. Taxonomy (NCBI): domain Eukaryota; kingdom Metazoa; phylum Arthropoda; class Malacostraca; order Decapoda; family Coenobitidae; genus Birgus; species Birgus latro. The sequence continues at coordinate 1,121 of JAGKTI010008829.1, forward strand.
GAGAGTTTATCTAGAGAAAATGTGAAGTGGATGAGAAATTTGGAAGGAATTTGAGTGCAAAGTGGAGGGAATGTAATAAAATGTTCTGGAAGGAGGTAAAGAAAGCTAGACAGGGTGCCAACAAAGTCATTGGGGGTGTGAAAGATAAAAATGGTAGATTACTAGTGGAGAAGGGAGAAAAAGTAAACAGATGGAGAGAACACTTCAATGAACTGCTGAACATAGAGAATGAAAGTAATGCAAGTATAAGTGGCTGGGGAATGGCAGGGAGAAGGAGGGTTGTGAGAAGAGAGGAAGAAATCACCAGGATGGAAGTGGTGGAAGCAATGAAGAAAGTTAAAATGGGGAAAGCCCCAGGAATTGATGGAGTGTGTGGTGAAATATTGAATCATGGGGAAGAGATAGTAATAGAATGGATGTGGAAGGTGTGCAGATTGGCTTGGGAGGAGGGTAGAGTCCCGGAGGATTGGAAGTCAGGTATAATTATTCCTCTGTACAAAGGAAAAGGGGAAAAGCAGTGTGTGGTAATCATAGGGGCATTTGCCTTCTCAGTGTAATAGGAAAAGTATATGGTAGGATACTTATTGACAGAGTTAGGGAAATTACTGAGGAATTAGTTGGAGAAGAACAAGGAGGTTTTAGGAAGGGAAGAGGTTGTGTAGACCAGATATTCATTCTTAGATCCTTAGTGGAAAAGTTTCTAGAGAAGGGCAAGAAGTTGTATGCAGCCTTCATGGATCTGGAGAAAGCATATGACAGGGTGGATAGACAAGGTTTGTGGAAGGTATTAAGAATATATGGAGTGGATGGGAAGTTGTTGAAGGCAGTGAAGAGTATATATGAGGGTGCTAAGGCTGCAGTGCGTGTGGATGGCAAACTGAGTGAATCTTTCCATTTGAAGGTTGGATTGAAACAAGGATGTGTCATGTCTCCATGGTTGTTCAATCTGTATATGGATGGGGTTACAAAAGAGATACAAGGTCAGGCAGTGGATGTTGGAGCGGCCCTAGTGAGAGAGGGCAGTGTTTGGAAACTCCCTGTACTGTTGTTTGCAGATTATACTGTGTTGTTGAGCGAAGACGAAGAGGAGCTGCAAGGCTGGGTAGATGAGTTTGGGAGAGTGTGTAAGAAACGGAATCTGAAGGTGAATCTAGGGAAGAGTAAAGTGATGGTCTTCGAGAGAAGTGAAGCCAGTGAATGTACAGTGAGACTGGATGGGAAGGATATGGAGAATGTGAGTGAATTTAAGTACTTGGGCAGTGTGATGAGTAAGGATGGAAGTCTGGAGGGTGAAGTGCTCAAAAGGGTGCAGCAGGGAAGGAAGGTTGCTGGTTCGTAGAAAGCAGTGATAAGAAACAGGGAGGTGAGCATGGAAGTGAAAAAGTTGTTACATGACAGTATTGTGATACCAACTCTGACATATGGAAGTGAAGCTTGGACCCTGTTGGAAGGACAGAAGTCAAGAGTGGAAATGAGTTATTTGAGAGGAGCATGTGGAGTCACATGGAGAGACAGACTAACAAATGAGGAAGTGAAGGAGCGTTGTGGTGTGGTTGAGAACGTGATGGGAAGCGTTAGGAGAAACATGTTAAGGTGGTCTGGGCATGTGGAGAGGATGGAGAGTGAAAGACTGTCGAGGAGAGTGTATGTGAGTGAGGTGGAGGGGGCGAGAGGGAGGGAGAGGCCGAGGATGAGATGGAGAGATGGAGTGGAGAGGTATATGAGAGAGGGGTGTGTGAGTTGGGAGCGTGGTAGTGAAATGGCAGGGGACAGAGTGACATGGAGGCGATTTGTTTGTGGCCACCCCGTGCGGGATTAAGGTTTCTGGCAATAGATAGATAGATAGTCATGGTTTCTTATGATAGCCATTTTACAAGGGACTGTTCCAGTGGGCTGAAATGTGTAAATATACGCAGGACAAAGGTGAACAGCAAGTAAGGATGTATGACACTTTCATTCAATCATTGATTCACTAGCAAAAGTGACAGCGTCCTGTCTCTTGGAGACCATGATGAGTTTGGTGTTGGTGTTGATGTTGATGATGACCAAGGTGTCATTATTTTTAGAAGGAAATGGGTATATTTGATAGACTGAACAGATTATCAGTTATGAATGTTACATGAACTATTACTGATGATGTTAGAGTCACTTCTAAGCATGGATAATATAGCATGAGATTCCCATCCTGGAACAAAGGCTTCAAACCATGTTAATGTATGCCTTGTCTGATTATTTGACGTAGATTGTGAACTGGAAGTAGGTTAATTGTGATCTTACCATACTAGCATTTGGAATACCTTTCATCAAAGCTTGATAATGAGCTCTAGTGTTGTCTAACTGGTATATTATTATGTCAATATGTTCCGTGATTACTGAGGTGTTGATAAAGTGTCATGTTTCCTTCCATTGCATTTATTTTGTCCATACTCTGGTGAGTTATCCTTTCTGCCTCTGTTGAGGTTTTTCATAATCGTCATCATTGCTGTCAGCTAGCTCCTGTTGGTATGTTAATACCTGAGCTATCTTATTAAATTTGTTTTATTTCTTGAAGATCTGTATCTAGTCCAAAAATATTCCCTAGAATTGCACCACCCAGGTCAAACAAACCGTGCCTCTCTCGTGTACGTGTGGTGTTGTTTATGTCCCTAAATGCCTCCGTTCCACAAGATGGGATATCTTGGGTCATGATGAGCATGGTAGTTTTTGCTTGTTTTAATTTTCATTTTGCTAACTTCATGAATTCAGGCACTTCCTTTGTGTTATGACCTTCTGAAACAGAACTTCATATCATAGCTTCCATTGTCCTCAGTGGCTTGGCATTGTTATCCAACAATACCGGTAATTCATATAAGATGTCCAGACTAATTTCAGTACCCATGATATCTTTCATGATTGCTGTCGAGGCCGTTGGGGCTATGAGGCATCCTTGCCTTACTATATGTTGAGGGTCTGAGTGAGCTGATCCTCTTGCTATGTCAATGAGAATCCATGGTATAAGTCCCCTCATCGTTACCTACTGGAAAAAAAAAATCTGTTAATTAGCTAATCCAGTCATGCTGAGGTTGATGATAGTGATGATGCACATTACAACTGGCTCTTGGAGAACAATAACTTTGCTCGTTGTTTCACATATAAAACGAGTTTAAATCGATACCTAGATCATGTAAATGCTGTATTGTGGCATTTGTAGCAACAGTTGCACCTATTTTTGCTTGTTTGTTGTGAGATCTTAATTTATTTTTGTATGTATTGATTCCCTCTAGGTTATTTTCATCGTTTGTGTTCGATTTTTTGGTGGTGTCCAAGGTTGCATAATTGCTGGCTAAATTCCTTGGGACCCATTTTAAATGATCAGCATGAATTTGTTTTTCTTCACCACCCGACAGTGACCTAATTACTACCTTGTTTTCTGTCTTTTTAATTGTGTTAGGAATCTAAAATATCATATAATGGCTGGGAGCATAAAGGTTGACTCAGGAATTAGTAAGTAACACAGCTCACAGTAGGAAGTAACATAGCTCACACCTTCGTACTCTGGGAAGATGACCAAGGAAGAGACATACACACATACAGGGTTCTAGAAGGTTCCTGGGCATGCCTAGTCCATGTGACAAGGCTTTTCCTACACCAGAAAGGATGGAACCTAGATCAGAATTATGAGAGAGAGCAGGGAGAGAGGAGAAGGAGTTAGGAGGATGGAGAAGAGAGAGCGAGAAGAAGGGGTCTAACTAGAAGAGAGAGCGAGAAGAAGGGGTCTAACTAGAAGAGAGAGCGAGAAGAAGGGGTCTAACTAGAAGAGAGAGCGAGAAGAAGGGGTCTAACTAGAAGAGAGAGAGCAGCTAGCTGCTTAACACTCAGTATTAATCTCAGTTCCCTTTGAAGAAAATAAAACTACAATCAACCACAGACTCATCTTTAACTTCTCCCAGCATTGACTACAAATGACCTGAGGTTAATGTACAAATCTACCAGTTCTCTACTACATCTCAGCCCTTACTAATAAATATTTAGTCACAAGTTTAACAGTTTAACAGTTACTCTGTATTCGTCCGTGTATGGAGTACAACTCTCACGTGTGGGGAGGCTCCCCACATGCAGCTCTCCTCAATAGGGTGGAGTCAAAGGCTTTTCATCTCATTAACTCTCCTCCTCTTACTGATTCCCTTCAACCTTTGTCTCTTTGCCGCACTGTTGCATCTTTATCTCTCTTCTATCACTACTTCAGTGGTCATTGTTCCTCCGAACTGTCTGCTTTCATCCCTCCACCTCTGTGACGGGCATGTAGTACCCATCTAGCAACAAACTCTCATCCCTTTTCTGTCCAACTCTAATGCAAGAGTTAACCGTTACTCCCAGCCCTTCATTTATGCAACTGGTCAACTCTGGAAGTGTCTTCCTCTGTCTGTATTTCCTACTTCCTATGATCTCCAGTCTTTCAAACAGAGTGTGTCCAGGCATCTCGAATTGAACGGATCTTGAATTTGGCTTTCTTTTGTATTGTTTTTGTTTATTCTTGGAAGGAACAGTATGCAGGCCTGTGGCCTTTGGTTCCTTCTTCCTTGCATAAAAAAAAAAAAATGGTCCTTCAAATTCGGTGGTACTGTAGTTAATTGTCTTTAGTGTGAATGATACCATAGACAGTGTCTTCTAAGCTGATAGTTGATTCTTTTGCCTTTTTATTGAATGACTCCGTCATTTCTTCCTTGGACATCGATAATTGTTTCTTCACCCTTTTGTGTATATCCTGGAATTCACGCAAATGGAGTTTAGGATAATTGTCATAATTGTATACAGGTAAATTTTCACCTGCCAGAATTTTGTACGGTAATTTTTTGTCCGTCCCGTAACTAATGAAAGGTAGTGTGTCTCCTGTGGACTTGTTTATTTCACAGTTTATTGATGCTTCCACTCTGGGAATCCACACAATTTATTGATGCTTCCACTCTGGGAATCCAATCATCCCAGCAAACATAATTTTCATTGAGAATGTGTTGTAGCACATCCAACACTTTTTTGTTTTGTCTTTATCAACCCATTGGATGCTGGGTGATAGGCTGAGACATTTACCTTTTTTATATTGTATTGTTTACATATTTCTTGCAAGATTTCAGAATTAAATTAACCTCCATTATCACTTATTAATACCTTCAGTGTGGTGAACCTACATATGATATCTGTGATTACCCTTGCCATTGTTTCTGCTGTCTTATCCTTAATTGAGACTGAGTTCACATATCTTGAGAAATGATCTGTAGCAACGAAGAGATACTGATTATTATTGTAAGATAAGGGTACCTTAATTAAGTCAACCACGACAATGTCCCACAATTGGTTAGGTACAGGATATTTCCCTATAGGTGCAAATGTCAACGTGTAGCCTTTATGTCTTGCACATGACTCACATCTGTCTGTATGATTGTATATAACTTTTAGTAACAATGGCCAATAGTATAACATCCGGGCTTGTCTAACCGTCCTGTCCTTGTCAGGATGTCCTGCGTTTGGATTATTGTGTATCGTCCTTAATACGTGAGGTATCACTTAATTAGGTACCACTAATTGTCTGTTATTTCTTGTATGGTTTGGTTGTCCTGGGTTGATCCTATATATAAGGCATTGTCATCTATTGTGAATTGTTCTAGTGGCATATATAGCTTGGGTAATTGTATGTCCTCGCCACTTTCCAACTTGTATATAACTTTAGACCATGTTGGATCATCTCTCTGTGCTTTCGAGATTTCATCATGGTTTAGGACGTTTTCCTTGAGACCTAATATCACGACCTGAATTGTTGTCAGGTTCCTAGGTAGTGCATCAGCAACTAAATTTATTTTACCTTGGATGTAGTGAATATGTACATTATAGTTTTCAACCGTACATTTCCATCTTTCTCTTCTCCCAGAGAGGAGTTTTTCTTGGAACATGCCCACTAGCGGTTTATGGTTGATGAATAGGTGAATTTCGTAACCATATACTAAATCTCGTAACTTTGTAATTCAAAGACCACTGCAAGTGCCTCTAGGTCTGTAGTGCAATGATTATTCTCTGCACCTTTTATTTGTCTCTTAGTGAATGCAATTGGTTGATTTTTTCCACGCTTATCTTCTTGCATCAGTAAGACCCCTAACCCTTTAAGAAATGCATCTGTTCGTTTTGTTTCGTTTCGTTTTTGAAGGCTCCAACATGCTTGCATGCGTCGGCCTTGGTCACCTAATGGCGGCTCTCCACGCTGCTCGATCCCTGGCAGCCTCCCTGTTCAGTCCCTTAACCCTTAAGTCACACTTAATGACCTCGTCCCATGTCTTTCTCGGTCTACCCCTCCCAACCCCTCCCCCAATATTAACACCTCTCACCGTCTGTACCCAATTATCATCCCCCATCCTCTCCACATGTCCAAACCACCTCAGCCTACCTCTCCTCATCACAACACCAATACACTCCCAGTCCCATCCTACCTCTCAACTTTTCCATCGTAAACCCAGCCCCCCCAGGCCTTGCACGCAGGGACGCACTGCACATCCACCTAATCATTGTCATTTTTGTACGTTTAAACCTGCGCATATCCTCTTCCTTTACTGCCCAGGTCTCACTACCAAACAGCATCACACTCCTAACACATGCTGCATACAAAGACCCCTTAGCATGTAAGGAGAGTCCTCTCAATGTCAGGAGAGGCAACAGCTCCCTGAACTTCTTCCAACCACTTCTCACCCTAGCAACCGAGCTAACTCCAGCCCCACCTCCGGCACATAACATGACTCCCAAATAACGAAACTCCACACACTCAAGAGACTCACCTGCAAGTTCAACCCTCTCACGCCTAACAATCTCCACCTGCTCTCCCCGACACGCTGCACACATGAAATCAGCATCATCTTGCAGTCTACCTCTAATACCACTACATCTCTTGTGCACCCACCTATCACAAACATTACACAAGATGGAATTACTTCCCACACCCTTGTGGCAAACTGCACATGGCCACTCTCCCTCTCCTCTGATTGTACCGCCACCAACCCTAGATATCGTCACTTTTGTTTTATCTGCATTTACCCTTAATCCCTTGTACCCCATACCATCTCTCCACTTCTTAAATCTTTCCTCCGCCTCCTTTTCAATCTCCGCAATCAACACCAAATCATCACAATAGAACATCTCCCATGGGAGTCCATCTCTGAAGTCACGTGAGAGGGCTTCAAGCACCATGATAAACAACAAGGGACTCAAAACTGACCCCCGATGCACACCAACATTCACGGAAAACTCATCACTCAAAGCTACATTCACTCTTACCTGGGTGCGAGCACCCATGTACATGGCCATAACCACCCTAACCAGCCATTCTTCGAACCCTAGCTTTTTCATTGCCCACTTCACCACCTCTCTAGAGACTCTGTCAAAGGCCTTTTCCAAATCAACAAAAACAAAATACAATTCCCTTTTCTTTCCAATATATTTTCCTGAAGCTGTCGAACAATGAATAGGGCATCAGTGGTCCCCCTGCCTGGTATAAACCCAAACTGCATCTCATCGATATTCACGCTTTCTCTAATCATACCTTCTAGAACTCTCTCCATTACTTTCATTATCTGATCTGAGAGCTTTATACCTCTGTAATTTCCCCTTTCCAGGGCATCACCCTTCCCTTTGTACACATTTACAATTACATTCCTCAGCCAAACATCTGGGACAACACACTCATATATAATCCTATTTATCAGGTCAGTGACTAACCTCACCCCAGTATCTCCTGAGGCCTTCAACATTTCGGCAGTCAACCCAGACACACCTGCCGCCTTCCCCACCCGCATCCTGCCTATTGCCTCACTCACAGTAGCAGCGTCAATCAAAGGCCAAGGGCCAAACACTGGATCAGCGGGCTCCAAACCTTCTCTATCCCAATCAAACTCCTCATTCAACAATCTGCTATAATGCTCTCTCCATGCATCTTTAATATCCTCACTGTTCACCACTACCCTTCCATCATCATTCTTCACACATTGCTCACCTACAATGTCCCGATTATCCCTCTTCACCTGATTTGCCACCCTAAAAATCATATTTTTCCTTTCTCCATGATTTAGATTATCAAGTAAAAGTCTCTGTGACTCAGACTTCGCCCTGTATACCTCTCTTCTAGCCCTGCGCTTGGCAGCCAAGTACTCCTCCCTGTTACCACCATTCTTCCATTCCCGGAAAAGCCTTCTTTTCTCCTTAACTGCGGCTTCTACACCCTCATCCCACCACCAAGTTACTTTATGTCTTGGTGGGCCTCTTGTCCAACCGCATATTGCATCGGTAACTCTCAAGAGGTTGTTCTTAAGGGCTCTATACTGTTCATTAACGCCTCTATCTACGGCTTCCTGTTCAGCCACCACTTTCCTCATCTCACTATAAAAGGCATCCCTTACTGATTGGTTTCCCAGCTTCCATATTTTCCTCCTAGGTACATATGTCCTCCTCCTCATCACTCGTTCCTTAAGCACCATGTCACAAATCAACAGTTTGTGCTGCTGCACACACTCCTCGCTTCCTATAACTTTAACATCCCTCACTAATCTCCTATCAACCCTCCTGACCAGAAAATAATCTATCTGACTTCTATTTCCCCCGGACTCGTACGTAATCAACCGGCTGATTCTTTTCCTAAAATGTGTGTTGCACACAATCACGTCCATAGCCCCCCCAAACTCGAGTATTCTTTCCCCTTCCGCATTCCTCACACCATACGCACATTCTCCATGGACTCCTTCATAGCCTTGAGCTGTGCAAGTTATAAATGGTTTTGTGAAATTAGGATAGGCCAAACAGAGTGCACATGTAAGTTTATCTTTTAATTCATTAAATGCTAGTTTTGTTCCTCTCGTTATTCAAATACGGCATGTTTTTTCAGTAGGTGGAATAATGGTTCTGCTATACTCGTAAGAGAGAACTGATGTATGAAATGTCTGTAATAGCCCGCCAGACCTAAGAATTGTCGTACTTCATCTACATTTGTGGGTTCAGGGAAATCCCTTACTGCTTGTATTTTGTCCCCAGATGTGTGGATCCCCTCTGCATCTACTCTGTGGCCTAAGAATTTTATTTCCTTAACCCCTAAACCGCGGGTCGTCGCTTTCGTAACGGTTCGGTGCAATGGATCATACCGCGAGGTGTCACTTCTGTGACTCTGTGTTTTTTTTAATTCGCCCAGGCTTTCAGGTGGTGACTTGTATCATCTATCAGCACTGCCAATGTCCAACAATAGTCAGAGCTGCTAATGTCATCAGTACTCCCATCCATTGTTGACAATTTAGCCATTTTCCCCCATTCTAGACTCCCCTCCCTACCTCCCCTCCATTACCCTCTCGTGTCATCTGCTCAGCCGCTCTGCACTGTAAATTTTCCCCGAATTTTTCCACTGTTTTCATCCATTGAAATGAGACCTATGCCCTATTCTTGTACAAAATAATATATATATATATAAAATAAGGTAATTGTTAGTGCCATACACTTGGAATTGGCCATTTATCACTTGGCCACATCCAACTTGCACTCGTTCACTAATTTTCCCTGCTTTTTTTTCCCATGAAATATGCCGTATGAGCTACTCTCGTAATATAAATGTATATAAGAAAGGAAGGGAGAAGCCTGAGTGATATTTATATTCACCTGGAACTACTGTATCATCAACCCCCCCCCACTCTCTCAAACTACGATAAATAACCTTGCGCTCTGCCGAAAAGTATACATTTATTACATAGTTTACTCGTAACTCACTCTGTCTGTCTGTCTGTCTGTCTGTCTGTCTGTCTGTCTGTCTGTCTGTCTGTCTGTCTGTCTGTNCTCTCTCTCTCTCTCTCTCTCTCTCTCTCTCTCTCTCTCTCTCTCTCTCTCTCTCGTGTGTGTATTTGTGTGTGTGCAGATCCTCTAGCGCCTGGTGCCCTGGTGCGGTGTTGGCAGCATCACGAGAGGAGAATTTACTTTCGCGTGTGCTCCACGTATTCGGAGCGTATATGGGGCATTGCGTGGGTGGTATCGAGAGTTGCCACCCACCCCTATTTCCCATACAAATTTCATCCACCTACTCCTCGTGGCACGGGTTTGGTACACCTTTGAAAATCGTGCTCATTTGAGGACTATCACTTTCAACTCTGATAAGTCCCAAGTGAGGCCTATCACCCTCAATGGGTTAAGGGACAGGTCAAAGTCCTTATCTTTTTAAGGAACTATGATCTGGGGGAGGTGGTGTGATTGCCAGTTCTATGTGTCTATCTGTCTATTGCCAGACGCCTTAATCCCGTAAGGGGTGGCCACAAACAAATTGCCTCCATGTCGCTCTGTCTCCTGCCATTTCACTGCCCTGCTCCCAGCTCACACTTCCCTCTCTCATATGCCTCTCCACTCCATCCCTCCATCTCATCCTTGGCCTCTCCCCCCCTCCACCTCACTCACATACACTCTTCTCATCAGTCTATCGCTCTCCGTCCTCTCCACATGCCCAAACCACCTTAGTGTGTTTCTCCTAATGCGTCCTATCACATCCACATCCACACCACAATGCTCCTTCACTTCCTCATTTGTCAGTCTGTCTCTCCATGTGACTCCACATGCTCTTTTCAAATAACTCATTTTCACAGCTCTGACTCTTGTCGTCTGTCCCTCCAAAAGGGTCCAAGCTTCACTTCCATACATTAGAGTTGGTATCACAATACTGTCATGTAGCAGCTTTTTCACTTCCATGCTCACTTCCCTGTTTCTTATCACTACTTTCAAGGAACCAGCAACCTTTTTCCTTTGCTGCACCTTTTCAAGAACATCACCCTCTAATCTTCCATCCTTACTCATCACATTACCCCAGTACATAAATACTCACATTCTCCATATCCTCCCCATCCAATCTCACTGTACATTCACTGACTTCACTTCTCTCGAAGACCATCACTTTACTCTTCCCTACATTCACCTTTAGATTCTGTTTCTTACGCATTCTCCCAAACTCATCTACCAAGCCTTGCAATTCCCCTAGGTCTTCACTTAACAACACAGTATTATCTGCAAACAACAGTACAGGGAGTTTCCAAACACTGCCCTCTCTCACTAGGGCCGCTCCAACATCCACTGCCCTACCTTGTATCTCTTTTATAACCCCATTCATATACAGATTGAGCAACTATGGAGGCATGACACATCCTTGTTTCAATCCAACCTTCAAATGGAAAAATTCACTCAGTGTGCCATCCATATGTACTGTGGCCTTAGCACCCTCATACATACTCTTAACAGCCTTCAACAACATTCCATCTACTCCATATATTCTTAATACTTTCCACAATTCTATCGACCCTGTCATTTGCTTTTTCCAATCCATGAAAGCTGCATACAACTTCTTTCCCTTCTCTAGAAACTTTTCCACAAAAGATCTAAGAGTGAATAACTAATCAACACAACCTCTTCCCTTCCTAAAACCTCCCTGTTCTTCTCCAACTAATTCCTCTGTTATTTCCCTAACTCTCTTAATAAGTATCCTACCATATACTGTACTTTCTCTTTTACACTAAGAAGGCAAATACCCCAATGATTACCACACTCTTCTTTTTCCCCTTTTCCTTTGTGCTTTATTTATTTCATTCTCTGGCCAGTTACAGGGTTTAAATTGCTGCCATGTCTGCTGACTAAGCTTGCTTATGAATGGTATCAGTTTTTTTTTTTTTCCTCCAAAACTGTAAAAATGTTGAAAGTGTGGCAACTGCTAGTGAATTCCTTAGTGGAAGAACTGGGCCATTTCAGAAACATAAGACCAGATTATTCTTATTATTATTAGTGTTATTATTGTTTTTATTATTGTTATTATTATTAGCAGTAGTAGTATCAGTATTGTTGTTACTTATTTTTATTATTACACTAAATTACTCGGATACTGGACTCATCATTAGCAAACTGTTCTGAATGACAGCACCTTATCTCTGTGTATCAGTAGCTAGACACCATGATCCCAAGGGTGGTTGCTTGTCTTTGAGTTAGTTGTTTTATGGGGAGGGGCACTAACCCTCCTCCAACCCACTTGCTGACATGTAGGGAACATATTTGGGTTGGTTATATGATTACCACCCAGCACTGTGAATGGTTTCTTGGCATACAGGAAACCACTTGGCATGTCACTAAATGTAAAGCCACCTAAAAAGGAAAGAAGAGTAATGAAAAGTGACAGGAAATTAGGAGAAATAGGAAGAGAGAGGGCAGACACAGAAATAGAATGGTAAAGGTGAAGGTAGAGGTAAGCAGCACTTCAAGTGAGTGGATGGTAGTTGCCACCACCTACCACCAACAATCTACTATCCATCCATCCATCATCCAATTCTGTGCCTCCCCATGAGGAGTGTAGGAGCCCGGGGCTAGGCAAGTTGGTTGTGACATTTAAGATGAGTGTGAAATAAATAAAGTTAAGAAAGAAAGATTGGTAATGTGTATACAGTAAGTCCTCATATTTCGACGAATTTTACATCGATGCTTCATTTTTCACGAAGGGAAAAAGTTTCTAACATGTCACAAACTTCGTCATTTTCTCCCAATCTTCGTCGCCGCTTCCAGCTGGCAGCCGACACTCAGCAGACAACACATACCGATGTTCATTTGTTGGCGGCCATCTTGCGACCACCCTGCCCTCTTTCAATACAGCGGCGGTACTACAGACCCCTTTGCTGTTGTGTTTTTTGTGCTGTCCTCGCTTCGTCGCTCGTGAATTCCTGACCCACACCTAGACGTGTGAGATGCAGTGCGCCAGTGAGGTAGAGCGCGCGGAGCGACGAGCTGAAGTTGATGTTGCATGGCCAGCGCCGGAGCCCAAGGAGAAGCAGCCGTACAGGGTTGGCAAGAGGCATCGCCGGTACTCAGCTGCCGACAAGCAGAGGATTTTGCAGCTCATTGAGGAGGGGTTGACAGCCCGAGATACGTTGCCTGACAGGGGCTCCTGACAGCACCATAAGGACACTCAGAAAAACAAGGCAACTGTCAGAAAGCAGGTGAGTGCACGTAAAATAACAAAGTAAATGTGTCGGTGTTTTTTTTCCCTTACCCTTTATTTGTGCCACTGTTTTTTACTGTATCAGTATCCACCTAACGGAGTTAGTTTTTAGAGTTAACCAGCCAAGTGTTAGAACAATTCAAGGGAAGAATATACAGTATTGTAATGAAAATCGGTAACGTTGGTTACTGTTATGTGCATTATACCCCTAAGGAATAACAAGGAACCTCTCAGCAAGCAGGTGAGTGCACGTAAAATAACAGTAGATTAAATGTGTCCACGTTTTTGCTCAACCTTTATTTCTGCCACTATTTTATACTGTATCAATATTCACCTAATGGGAGTTAGTCTTTAGAGTTAACCAACGTTAACCAACCAAGTGTTAGAACAATTCAGAGGAAGAATATACAGTATTGTAATGAAAATCGGTAACGTTGGTTACTGTTATGTTGCATTATACCCCTAAGGAAGAACAAGGAACCTCTCAACAAGCAGGTGAGTGCACGTAAAATAACAATAAAGTAAATGTGTGTGTGTTTTTTTTCCCTCAACCTTTATTTGTGCCATGGTGTTTTACTGTATCACAATTCACCTAATGGAGTTAACCAGTGTTAACTAACTAAGTGTTAGAACAATTCAGGGGAAGAATATACAGTATTGTAATGAAAATCAGTAACGTTGGTTACTGTTATGTTGCATTATACCCCTAAGGAAGAACAAGGAACCTCTCAACAAGCAGGTGAGTGCACGTAAAATAACAGTAGAGTAAATTTTTTTTTTTTTTTTCCCGCAACCTTTATTTGTGCCATGGTTTTTTACTGTATCAGTATTCACCTAATGGAGTTAGTGTTTAGAGTTAACCAACGTTAACCAACCAAGTGTTAGAACAATTCCGGGGAAGAATATACAGTATTGTAGTGAAAATCGGTAACGTTGGTTACTGTTATGTTGCATTATACCCCTAAGGAAGAACAAGGAACCTTTCAACAAGCAGGTGAGGGTACGTAAAATAACAGTAAAGTATATGTGTGTTTTTCCCCCCCCCCACAACCTTTATTTGTGCCACGGTTTTTTACCGTATCAATATTCACCTAAGGGAGTTAGTTTTTAGAGTTAACCATCATTAACCAACCAAGTGTTAGTTAGAACAATTCAGGGGATGAATATACAGTATTGTAATGAAAATCGGTAATGTTGGTTACTGTTATGTTGCATTATACCCCTAAGGAAGAACAAGGAACCTCTCAACAAGCAGGTGAGTGCATGCAAAATAACAGTAAAGTAATTGTGTGTGTTTTTTTCCCCTCAACCGTTATATGTGCCACGGTTTTTTACTGTATCAATATTCACCTAATGGAGTTAGTTTTTAGAGTGTGATCAGACACACAAGCTTAGACTCAGCAGAGGTGGACGAAACGGCTGTAAGACAACACCTGACAGACTACGACCTAGACTCAGGTGTGGTTGACATAACAGAAGAAGAGATGAACTCTAGTGAAGAGAATGAAAGGCCAGAGCACACTGAGTGGCATATGACCACCCAGAAATTGTCCCACAGCCTCTCCACCATAACCGACATGGCAACAACCTTCGAGACATACACTGGGACTCTGCCTTAGGCTTCCCAGATCCTATCCACCTTGAATGATCTGAAGTCTCAAGTGATGGCAGTCTACAACAGAAACATACTGGAACAGAGACAAGCCAGGATCACACGATTTTTTAATGTGACACAGAATGTGGCTGCTATTATGCAAGACTTAGACGTGAGAGGAGAGGAGGAGGAAGGAGGAGAAATGGACAGAGAGGAAGTGGAGTTGCTGGAGCCAGAATTCGACTTTGAGGGCTTCAGCTAAGGTGATGGGGCTTCCCCAGAGAAGCCCATGTCATCTAGTAACTAGCCCATCCACCCTTAACACGCTTTCACCTGCCACTCGTGCCAATATTTACTTTATTTCTGTTAAGGATTTTTGGTGTTGCATCCCTTTATAACAGTTCTAATGTCATTTCAGGTACATGTTTATTGTGTTATGCTGTATAAGCAACTAGTAAACACCACATTTGATTTCGGGTAGGACCTGTTTTGTGTTATAGTACTGTACTTTGATAGGGTAGGTAGGTAGTTGTCCCACTGGAACACCCATCTGTTTTTCCCATTGATTCTTAACTTCGCACTTCAACGTTTCACGTTTTGTGACGTTTTGGGGGAATATCAAAACCTCGAAAAATGAGGACTTACTCATATGTGGTGTCATGCAAAATGTGAATAATGATGAGGTGCTAGTATAAGTAGAAAACTCTTAAAAATAATTGGACTCCAGTTGTGGTTTCTGCTATGTATTATCTTGTAAGTTTAGAAAAAATAGTTGTAAAATATATCCAAAACCTTTCTGTACGTGCCATTGCCTGTTCTTAGATACAAGTACGCAATGACAGTCATGAGGTGGGGACTATTTATCAATAGGCAAGACTTAACTCACCTCTGAAATGAAAAAAATAGCAGTATATTTAATGAAAATTTCTACAAGATTGTTAGTTTTACAAGTTTTTAAAGTATACAGTAAAGTCATGCTGTAAACATTAATTTGTTGCTTTGCAGAAGAAAGTTGTGTACATAAAGAAAACTTGCGAAATCTTGAAGAAGGACTATGGCTGTGACATCCCACCTACTGTGCAGGAAATATGCAAACTACCGGGAGTGGGACCCAAGATGGCACACCTCTGTATGGATATAGGTTGGAGAAAATTGACAGGCATTGGTAAATATGATGGTTTTGTGTGATTTAAAACTAACATCGTATCAGTCAGTTCTCCTTTCTTCCTGAGGAAATGCTGTACCAGACATTTTCATTCTTTCCATCTACTTTTGACTTCCAAAGCAAAACCATGATCAATGAGGGACAATGTTAACACTGATCTAAATTGAGAAAAGTGCCAGCATCCTGTTATGCTCGATAATTACATTCAAAACTGCCCATAAATTGTCGTGGGAATAGAGAAGGGTGTCCCTGGCAGGCGATGCTAGAGCCAAGTTCACATTACCCATGATGTGCAGACATATAAGTCTGTCTGGTGGTTATTTTCAGTGTATGCCAGCTCCAGCACAGGTAGCTGTAGATGTCATTGTATATGCTCCTCACACAGTTCATGCAATTTTCTTATTCTTCCATGGACATCTTCTTATGATTTAGCTGTGCTGGTGAGTTGTACCTGATTTAATGATTAAGAAGAATTCTATGATTTCAGAATATTATATGTGCAGTGGTGTGTTGGGCTTAGGCTGTGGATCACCCTCTGACATCCCTCATGGCTATCCCTGCAGGGACTTAAGCAAAGTTGTACCCTTTAGTAATATTAGGCCTATTTTGTTGGGGTCATTGGGATTGGATTAGGACCGAGACAGATTATTGATCCAGAAGGGTCACATTAAGACAGTCCAGCAGTTTCGGATCTGCTTGTCCTGTTGCCATGGCAACGCCCCATTGCCCCGCCTGATTGTCAACAAAACGATGGCGGTTGAAAGTTCAGATGGATGAGTTGTTCAACAGTAATTCTGCTCTTATTTTCAGCAATACGGTCCCATTACTGATGAAACCAGACACAGTTGAGCCCCTCATACCCACCTTAGTGACTGGCAATAGCATTTTATCAGTATGGTATTAAAAAAAATAAATAAATAAATACGGCACTTACAGTGTAGGAGCTGACTCTGTATTTGTTTTGGTGTGATATCACAATCCTGGATCGCCCAGCTCAGTCCACCTTGGGGATTTGGACTGCCTCAGATCGATCTGGGATCATCTTTCACTCCAATCCAAGATCAGGACTGTGCCTCGCCAAAACAGGATCAGCTGTCGGGATTGACTTTATCTCGATCCGGGATTAAACTTTCTCTCGCCAAAACGTGCCTGTTGTCTTGGGTCTCTGAAGAGTCAAGCCTTAGTGGAGTGGGTTTGCTCTGGCCCAGTGATGGTATTGGCAAGTACACATGTTGCTGTAATCTTCTGTTTGGCCTTTCATGTGTCTTTGCTATGAAAGATGGTGATATAAGAATTGAGTGAAGACCATACAGAAAAGCAAAACTTAATAGGAAGCCTTAAGGTATTTACCTGGTAAATTCAAGGCATTCAGAGTTTAATACATAAAACATCTCTTCTTTGGTTTCAGTTGTTGACATAATTGCAGTCCTTCATAATAAAATATCCTTCTTGTGTCAAAACTGGTTTGCTTAATATCATAATCATTATATATCATCATTCTTGGTGGCTTGAGGATGCAAAAGTAGACATATATGGATTTACAGAGACCAAATGGTAGGGTGAGAGAATGGGAGTACAGTTAACTTTCAATTATCCAGCATAATTCAGCCAACCCCCACACTGGATATTGCTTAGGTGCCCTGAGTTGGCTATCTAGTTGGCATTGAGCTGGATAATGTGTCACCAACCATCTTGATCCTCTATCCTTGGGCTGTTCAAGTACTTTAGGAGTAGGGCCAGATTATGAAACTCAGATTGATAGAAGGGCCATACATTTATTTTAGCTCTATTTTCTCCTCTGTCTAATCACTTATACATAGAATGAAACAAAAGATTCATATATAATTTGTTTTTACATTTTCTCCTAAGCATATAAATAAAAAGATGCTAAATTTTTTGTTTGTTTGTTTATTTATTTATATGGTAGGAGGAGGCTGTAGCACCGGCCGAACAGGGTGGTACTCCTGAGGGGAATGGGAATGCTGGTGATAGGTAGAGCTGGAGCTCCTGTTTCACTAGCTACCTAACCATCCCCCTTTGCTAACCTTTTCAGTGTGACAGTAACATGGAGAGTAGACCAGCATACTCTCCCAAACATTTCCTCTAACTATCCTATGCACTACACCACATGTGCTTTATATATTACACAACGTATCCCACTACGTTACAGGGGTTGACGCCAGCAGGGGCATGCGGCCAGAAAACTTTGCCCCCACTACCTAGTGGCGGACTTTGGGGGGAGGCGTGACTGGGGTTCCGCCGGCATAGATCATGGGTCCGGGGTGAGATGGGGCTCGAACCTGTGCTAGAGGGTACAGGGCATTGCGGTTCCCAGGCTGCCACTTCCGCTCAATAGAGAGGGGCCCGAACCTGGGCCCCAGGAGGCTGCCCTATCAGTGGGTGTATAATGGCGGGGCAGTTTCAGTCCCAAGCCGCCCTTGGAGGGTGTCCCTGCAGGTGTCCTGGCAGGGTGCCCCGAGGCCACTACCTCAGCCACTGGTAAGCTGGTGGGTTAGGGGTCCCAGATCCATTGCCTGGACCTAGGACTGTGCAATGGGTCAGGCCTTTGGAATGTTTACCCCCCTTTATCTTACCGACTATGAACTACAAATACAAGCATCAAAGCAAGCCTGAGGACAGCAAATCACCCAGGGGGTTTAGGGTGGGTTCATGGAATGTGGGAAGTTTGAGAGGAAGAGTGGAGGAAGTCGCTGAGGCATTCAGTATGAGGTGGGTGGATGTGGCATGTTTGCAGGAAGTCTGGTACAGGGGTGGATCAGCCAGAAAGATTGTTGGGAAGGATTGCTACTATAAGTTGTTTTGGCAGGGGGGAACTGACGGATATGGGGGTGCGAGTGTGTCGGTTGCAGAGAAATGGGTGGAATATGTCATGAATGTTCTGAGAGTAAGTGATAGGATATTAGTAGTGAAAATTTTGATCGGGCGGAAAATGATTTCAGTTATATCGGCATATGCTCCACAGGTAGGATTGGATGATGCAGAGAAGGATAGATTTTGGGATGATTTAATAAGTGTAGTAAGTGGTATGGGTGATGATGATGTAATGGTTCTGGGAGGGGATTTAAATGGTCATGTGGGTGAAGCAGCTCAAGGTTATGAAGGAGTCCATGGAGGATGTTTGTGTGCAACACACATTTTAGGAAAAGAATGAGCCGGTTGATTACATACGAGTCCGGGGGAAATAGTAGTCAGATAGATTATTTTCTGGTCAGGAGGGTTGATAGGAGATTAGTGATGGACGTTAAAGTTATAGGAAGCGAGGAGTGTGTGCAGCAGCACAAACTGTTGATTTGTGACATGGTGCTTAAGGAACGAGTGATGAGAAGGAGGACATATGTACCTAGGAGGAAAATATGGAAGCTGGGAAACCAATCAGTAAGGGATGCCTTTTATAGTGAGATGAGGAGAGTGGTGGCTGAACAGGAAGCTGTAGATAGAGGTGTTAATGAACAGTATAGAGCCCTTAAGAACAACCTCTTGAGAGTTACCGATGCAATATGCGGTTGGACAAGAGGCCCACCAAGGCATAAAGTAACTTGGTGGTGGGATGAGGGTGTACAAGCCGCAGTTAAGAAGAAAAGAAGGCTTTTCCGGGAATGGAAGAATGGTGGTAACAGGGAGAAGTACTTGGCAGCCAAGTGCAGGGCTAGAAGAGAGGTATACAGGGCGACGTCTGAGTCACAGAGACTTTTACTTGATAATCTAAATCATGGAGAAAGGAAAAATATGATTTTTAGGGTGGCAAATCAGGTGAAGAGGGATAATCGGGACATTGTAGGTGAGCAGTGTGTGAAGAATGATGATTGAAGGGTAGTGGTGAACAGTGAGAATATTAAAGATGCATGGAGAGAGCATTATAGCCGGTTGTTGAAAGAGGAGTTTGATTGGGATAGAGAAGGTTTGGAGCCCGCTGATCCAGTGTTTGGCCCTTGGCCTTTGATTGACGCTGCTATTGTGAGTCAGGCAATAGGCAGGATGCAGGTGGGGAAAGGCGGCAGGTGTGTCTGGGTTGACTGCCAAAATATTGAAGGCCTCAGGAGATATTGGGGTGAGGTTAGTCACTGACCTGATAAATATGATTATATATGAGTGTGTTGCCCCAGATGATTGGCTGCAGAGTGTAATTGAAAATGTGTACAAAGGGAAGGGTGATGCCCTGAAAGCGATGGAGAGAATTCTAGAAGGTATGATTAGAGAAAGAGTGAATATCGATAAGATGCAGTTTGGGTTTATGCCAGGCAGGGGGACCTCCGATGCCATATTCATTGTTCGACAGCTTCAGGAAAAATATATTGGAAAGAAAAGGGAATTGTATTTTGTTTTTGTTGATTTGGAAAAGGCCTTTGACAGAGTCCCTAGAGAGGTGGTGAAGTGGGCAATGAGAAAGCTAAGGTTGGAAGAGTGGCTGGTTTGGGTGGTTATGGCCATGTACGTGGGTGCTGTCACCCAGGTAAGAGTGAATGGAGTTTTGAGTGATGAGTTTTCTGTGAATGTTGGTGTGCATCAGGGGTCAGTTTTGAGTCCCTTGTTGTTTATCATGGTGCTTGAAGCCCTCTCACGTGACTTCAGAGATGGACTCCCATGGGAGATGTTGTATGCTGATGATTTGGTGTTGATTGCAGAGAATGAAAAGGAGGCGGAGGAAAGATTTAAGAGGTGGAGAGATGGTATGGGGCACAAGGGCTTAAGGGTAAATGCAGATAAAACAAAAGTGATGATATCTAGGGTTGGTGGCGGTACAATCAGAGGAGAGGGAGAGTGGCCATGTGCAGTTTGCCACAAGGGTGTGGGAAGTAATTCCATCTTGTGTAGTGTTTGTGATAAATGGGTGCACAAGAGATGTAGTGGTATTAGAGGTAGACTGCGAGATGATGCTGATTTCATGTGTGCGGCATGTCGGGGAGAGCAGGTGGAGATTGTTAGGTGTGAGAGGGTTGAACTTGCAGGTGAGTCTCTTGAGTGTGTGGAGGAGTTTTGTTATTTGGGAGACATGTTATGTGCCGGAGGTGGGGCTGGAGTTAGCTCAGTTGCTAGGGTGAGAAGTGGTTGGAAGAAGTTCAGGGAGCTGTTGCCTCTCCTGACATTGAGAGGACTCTCCTTACGTGCTAAGGGGTCTTTGTATGCAGCATGTGTTAGGAGTGTGATGCCGTATGGTTGTGAGACCTGGGCAGTAAAGGAAGAGGATATTCGCAGGTTTAAATGTACAGAAATGACAATGATTAGGTGGATGTGCAGTGCGTCCCTGCGTTCAAGGCCTGGGGGGGCTGGGTTTACGATGGAAGAGTTGAGAGGTAGGATGGGACTGGAGTGTATTGGTGTTGTGATGAGGAGAGGTAGGCTGAGGTGGTTTGGACATGTGGAGAGGATGGGGGATGATAATTGGGTACAGAGAGTGAGAGGTGTTAATATTGGGGGAGGGGTAGACCGAGAAAGGCATGGGACGAGGTCATTAAGTGTGACTTAAGGGTTAGCTGCCAGGGATCGAGCAGCGTGGAGAGCCGCCATTAGGTGACCAAGGCTGACGCATGCAAACATGTTGTGGCCTTCAAAAACAAAAATGAACGAATGCATTCTTCCTAGTCTGTCTAAGGACCAGTGAAAAATGACTCAAAGGCCAGTTATGGCCCACAGGCCACCAGTTGAATAACCCTGCTCAGTCCTAAAAACTACCCTATACTGTAATACAGTGCATCCCCCTAGTACACGAATCCCCTTGTGTGGAAGGACCTGTTTTTAATATTTTTAATAATTTTCAATATTTTTCTAACCAGAGTACGCGAGTCACATCCACACAATGCGAAACCGGTGTTTTCCGGTGTGAGCCCTGTGTGCGAGTACGTGCCACCCTCATCACCCATTTCTGTAATAACATTTGGATTCACATGAATAACGGTTATTTCACAAATGCCAAGTTGTTATACTCAAATATGTCTGTAACAAGATGAAGAATGAAACAGACAAACAAGAAGAGGTGAAGAAAATTGCCGAAAATTAGAGCAGTAGCGAGAAGGAGATGTAGGATCCTTCCCTCACCACCTCCTATGATTCATCTGCCCCCATCCTCTCCACCTTCACTGCCCCACCTGACTCACCAGCTGCCTCCCCCTCCACCTCCACATCCCCACCTGACTCACCTGCTCCACCTGGCATACCTGCAACCCCAACCATAATTACTGTTGCTGTATTCTGGAAGAAATATAACATTCAACAGGCTGTAAATTTCTTTGTCAAAGCTTGGAATAATACGACATTGGCAACCGTTAAACAAGCATGGTCGGCACTCCTGCCGTAACTCAAGTCTGTTGAGATGGAGAGAGAGCAACCATTAGAATAAATGACTAATGATTGGACTTGTAAATCAGATTTCAAGAAAATGCCAGAAACAGTATCATGACTGAGCGAATGGCCGCCATCAGTCACTCATCACTCGCTTTCTTTCACAACGCTGGCCAGCCGAGGAAGAACAACAGAGAGGGGTTGAGTTGATGATGACATTGATGACATGGAACTTTCCTGAAGATTTTGACTCTATGGGGTTTAATGATCTGTTGATGGAAGTAGGTGACTCTGGCACAAGAGGCAGGAGTGGGGACAAGGCCAGCGAGGGGTCAGGAGGTATGCAGCAGTAGCCTGCATGCACAGGCCTTGAAACAATCATCACACCAAACACCATATTAACTCGTTTAAGGTGAGTTTTATATTACTTGTGACAATTTAACAGCTAATCTTATTATTTTCTGGCACCAATTAGACGTTATTGGCAAGATCCTACTATACTTTACTGTATATGTCTTAGATATTTTCCCTCAAATGGGTCAAAAAGGTCACTAGTGAAGGGGGGTGCCACCCACATGTTAATTTTCCCATTAGTTTATTTATTCCTAATACGCGAAATCCCAGTACATGAGCACCTATGCCGCCCATATAGGCGCGTACTAGGGGGATGTACTGTATTATTCATGAGTAAAAGATTAAATTTAAGCATGAAATACAATATAGTATAGATGCAGTACATATAGTACAGTAATGGAGTACACCCATACCTTGTTATCGGGCGCATTGATAACCAGTGCTTCGCTAGACCGAACACAAGAAATAGGGGAACAGTCCCACAATCCAAACAGTTTGAATGTCCATCGCCTCGCTAGTCCGACACCCCACCTCTCCAGTCCGACGCCCTGCCTCTCCCTAGGTTTGAAACAAGGCTCTCCTGGTCCTCTCGCCCTCCCTCCATCCCCTTTCTCCTCCCCTCCTCATCTCTCTTCTCCCCCCATCTCACTTCTCCCCCTCTGTCCCTCCTCCATCCCCCACCACACTCGGCACTTCCAGGCATGTCTCCCTCTGTTCCCCTGTCCTGCCCCACCCCCACTTGTCTCCCATGTGTGTGTGAGTGAGTGAGTGAGTGAGAATGGCGAGTGAGTGAGAGAGGTGAGTGAGTGTGTGAGAGTGGTGAGTGAGAGTAAGTAAGTACAGTAATCTCTGTAAGACCCGAACGCTCAAGCCCCGGACACCCCAAGTCCCGTACATTTTGGGCTGGGGCCTTAAGGGGGGGGGGAATCCAAAAAATTTTGAATCGTAACTTTGAACTTGGCGCACGGCGCCGAACAGCTGTTTTGGTGGGTGGATAGCGGTCTCCTGCTTCTGTCCCCTCCCCAGTTACCGCCTAACTACCATCGGGAGTAAGTGCTCCTCACAATGGCTGCCACACATTCTTGTTTTTGTGAATAAATAGTGAATAAACTACAATGCCTCACCACTAGACCACATGGAAATTTACAGCGTTGGGCAGTGTTAAGAAATTAGAAATCAGAGTGCAAAGGATTAAATGCAGCACAGCACTGAAGGCGGTTTGTCTCCGTAATGGACGGACATGTTGTAAGTACTGTATCCTGGATACTGCTAAATACAGTAGGCGCGGAAAGGATTGACGTTTTTTTGCCGACGTCATTCTTTTTCGCGTTAAGTGAAGTAGGGTCAATACTACCCTCTCCAGTGATGCAAAATGAGCTGACGCTTTTTCAACGGGACCTGGCAACCCTGCTTGATAGATTTGGCACCACAGGAGCAGGCTCAATAATGTTTGGGCAGCCACAGGAGGAGGATTGTCTTTGTGTGTGATGCACCACGAGGGCATGTTTTGACTCAAGTAACAGTTATTTGGTTACCTACCACACTCTCATCATGCCTAAAGTAACCACAAGCAAGGACAAACGTATTGAAGTGATTACTTTATACAAAGCTGGCCACAAACTCCCATTTATTGCAAATCAGATGGTGTTAGACTAAGGACAGTGCAGAGACTGATGAAGAGGTCCAAGGACAGTAGGGAGGCCATTCCTCCCACTCCACTTCCCAAGCCTGGGAGACCTCGTAAGACAACCTTCAGGACCCGTCAGCTGATCTCAAGGCAAGTTAGCAAGTATCCAAGGCTAACAGCACGGGATTTAAAAGAAAAGAGCCCACAGTTGCTGGCAGATGTGTCTGTCAGAAGTATGCAGCAGCTGTTGCATGACAATCTGGGCTACAGGAGTTTTTGTGCTCGTAACAAACCACTGCTAACTGCACTTCAGAAGAAAAAGAGAGTAAATTTTTGTAAGAAATATCTTGCCTGGAGTGAGGAGCAATGGAAAACTGTGCTTTGGAGTGATGAGTCAACATTTACTGTCACTGGTACCCCTTCATCACGAGTGTACTGCAAACCAGGCAGTGACCCCCTGGATCCTAAGTACACTTCCAAGTTTGTTAAATACCCAGCCTCACTCATGGCTTGGGGCTGCTTTACATATTATGGTGTTGGTAGGTTGGTAATTCTACCTGCAAATGAAAAAGTGAACCAGAACAATTATTTGGAGCTCTTATGTGATGTTTTAAGTGACTCTTTTGATAAAACCAAGGCAAGAGTATTTATGCAAGATTCTGCCCCTGCACATGTTGCAAAGTCAGTGAAACAGTGGCTAACAGACTGTGAGGTTCCCTTTATTCGAGATTGGCCCGGAAACAGCCCAGATATCAATCCCATTGAGAATTTATGGGCGCACATGAAGTGGCAGCTGCGTAGTATGGACACATCATCTTTGCCTAAACTTGAGGCTGCAGCTATGGAGCAATTTTAGTCCGTCTGTTCTGCAAAACTACGCCATCAGTCTCCCCAGATGCCTTAAGAAGATAATAAAGGTGAAGGGGAATGCCAGTAAATACTAAATTCAGTGGTGAGTGTTAATTTATTTGTTTCTCCTTGCTAACCACAAGAATGCTTTCTTTTTTTAAGATGGCGTCAACACTTTCCGCGCCTACTGTATTTTCCATACTCACCTCTAATTCCTCATTCTCTGGTTCCATTTCATTTATTTCATGCTTTCTGTCCCTTATTGGTGTGTTTAGAGTTTGAAAAAGGTGATGTTTATGTCTAGTTAGGAGTTTCTTTATGCTGTCAGCTGGTAAACATTTTTCATACTCACCTGTAATTCCTAATTCTCTGGTTCCATTTCATTTATTTCATGCTTTATATCCCTTATTGGTATGTATAGGGTCAGAAAAAGGTGATGTTTGTGTCTGGTTAGGAGTTTCATTAGGCTGTCAACTGA
The DNA here is from genome assembly GCA_018397915.1 of Birgus latro. Taxonomy (NCBI): domain Eukaryota; kingdom Metazoa; phylum Arthropoda; class Malacostraca; order Decapoda; family Coenobitidae; genus Birgus; species Birgus latro. Next base: position 26,488 of record JAGKTI010008829.1, read on the forward strand.
ATGGGGTCTTAAATAGGCACTATGCATGTCTGGTTGGGAGTTATGTAGGTGGTTTTAAGGGTGGGTTAGGGTCCATAAGTACCTGGGCAGACGCCTCAGGCCCACGACCCAGACAAACCCAAGATCCGAACATGCCTACGGCTCTATTATGTCGGATCTTGGAGGGATTACTGTACTGTAAGTGAGTGAGTGAGACCAGGGGGGTGGGTAGTAGGGCTGTTTGGCCTTCTTGTTCCCTTCCTTGTCCCCCCACCCTCCCCCCACCCCCACTTGTTTCCCTCCCCCACCTCTGCTTGTCTCCCTCCCCCTCCTCTGTTTGTCTCCCTCCCCCTCCTCTGTTTGTCTCCCTCCCCCATCCCCACTTGGCACACTGCCAGCAGCCTGCCTGTCCCCCCGCCCTCCCCCACCCCCACTTGTCTCCCATGTGTGTGTGTGTGTGTGTGTATTTACCTGTTTGTAGTATACAGGAATTGAGCTAATCTCGTGTTGTCCTGTCTTCATATCTACATTTATCTATCTAGTTTTAAACACATGAATGTGTTTTGCCTGTACCACCTCATTGTCTAAGCTATTCCACAGGTCTATGCATCTGTAAGGAAAACTATATTTCTTGATATCCTTCAAGCAGCATGGCTTCTTCAGTTTCATTCTGTGTCTTCTCGTTACTCTCGTATCCCATACGAAGAGATCTTCTCTGTCAGTTTTATCTATTTCCGTCATGGCCCTGAACACTGCGATCATGTCACCCCTCTCTTTACTTTCGTCTAAGGAAGGCAAATCCAGCTTTCCCAGTCTCTCTCTGTATGACAGATCTTTCAGGCTGGGGACCATCTTGGTTGCTGTTCTTTGTATTCACTCAGTCTTGTTTATATCTTTCTTTTTATGTGGGGACCACACTACTGCTGCATATTCTAACCTGGGGCGGATCATGGCCACTATCAATTTTTTCATCATCTCCTCATCCATATAATGAAATTATACTTTTATGTTGGTCAAGAATTTATACGTCTCTAAGTATCTTGTTAATGTGTTTTTCAGGTGACAAACTATCCTGGACCAGCACTCCCAAATCTTTCTCTTCTCTCGCTTTTGTGATTGATTCATTACCCATCAGATAATTCAGTGATGGCCTCTTGGTACTTTTTCCCATTTCCAATATTTTGCATTTTTTTGCGTTGAATTTCATTTCCCACATCCGGCTCCAATCATGTATCCTATCCAGATCCTCCTGCAGCATTTTACAATCTTCCTCAACTTCTACTCTCCTCAAGATCTTTGCATCATTAGCAAACAGACTTGCATAACTGTTCATTCCCTCTACCATATCATTTACGTAAATCAAGAACATTACTGGCGCCAAGACCAAGCTCTGTGGGACACCACTTGTTACTTCCCTCCATCCAGATGTCCTGTCATTTATTACTGTCCTCATTTGTCTGTCTCTCAAAAGAGTCTCTCATCCATTCCAGGAGGCTTCCCTTCAATCCTCCTATATGCTCTAATTTCCACATCAGTCTCTTATGGAGTACCTTGTCGAATGCCTTTTCCAAATCCAAATACACACTATCCACCCGTCTCTCTCTTGTAGCACATCAATCGCTCTTGAGTAAAAGCTCAACAGGTTGAAAATGCATGACCTTCCACTTCTGAATCCAAACTAACTTTCACCCAAAATGTTTATCTCCTCTAGATATTTTATTCATCTGTCTATCAGGATTCTCTTGCATAATTTTGCGACCATGCTGGTCAAGGACACTGGTGTATAATTCAGGGGTTCTTCCTTGTTTCCTTCCTTATAAATTGATACGACATTTGCCCTCTTCCATTCCTGAGGCACTTTCCCCTCTTCCAGAGAACATAGTTAAACTGTGAATCTTATCCGCCAGTTGTTCTCTGCATTCCTTCAGTACCCAATTAGAGATTCCATTCTGTCCTGGGGCTTTCCTTAGGAGTTTCCAGTAATTTATACACTTCCAGCACTTCCACATTTATGTCTTTTATCACAGCATTTCTAGTCACTCCCTCCCCTCTAGAGAATCCCTTTCTTTAATGAAAACCGATTGGAAACATTTGTTCATTATTTCAGCTTGCATTGCTGCATCTTTATAGACCTCTCCTTCTACTTTCAGTTTGGTGATTCCTTCCTTTTGTTTCAATTTGCTATTGACAGATCTAGAAAACAGTTTGAGTTCTTCATTGCATTTGTCAAGTTCAGTAATCTCTCTACTATTCGGACGCCCAGTATTCGGATGCATCACTATTCGGACATCGTGGGCTGTCCGACCCCCAAAGTAGCGGCCGAAGTGATTGGTTTTGTGGTGATGCCCTACCTCCTGCATGGCTTGATGCTGCTTTTCACCTTCTTGATCATGTGTGTGATGATGGCCCCACCACCTGAGAAGAGGATGAATGTGGTTCTGACTCAGGAGAAGAAGAGGGAGATATTGGAGAAGGTGGACGCCGGGTGGCCGACATCACGGATCCTATGTGAATTCAACCTCCCTCGCACCACTTTGTTTGATATCATGAAGTCCCGAGACAAACTACAGCAGTACACGGCTGATTTCACTTAGAAGACCAGACGAAACGTGGAGAGGAAGGTGATGTTTACTCCTAAGTATCCAGACATCGACCGTTCCACGCTCATTTGGTATCGACAACAACGTGCTGCTGGTGTGTTGGTACGTGGAACGGAGCTGAAAGCTGCTGCTGAAAAGTTCGCAAGGCTACACGACACCCCAGACTTCAAGGCTTCTGAAGGTTGGCTCTTCGCGTTCAAGTTACGACACAGACTTACCAACCGTAAGACCCATGGCGAAGCTCTGGACGCTAATGACGAAGGAGTACAACAGTTTCGGCAGAAGGTGAAGGGCTTGATTGATAGGGAGGGCCTCACTCTCGGTCAAGTTTACAACGCTGACGAAACTGGCCTATTTTACCATTCAATACCCACAAACACTCTCGCTGAGGAGACGGAGAAGCGTGTACCTGGCCCCAAGCTCTCGAAGCAACGGGTGTCTGCATTGTGCTGTGCCAATGCTAACGGCATGCACCGGCTCAAGCCCGTTATTGTAGGCTGTGCAAAGCAGCCTAGGTGCCTTTGTGGGTTAATGGATGTCCTTCCTGTCGCGTGGTATCATTCTCTGAAGGCTTGGTTCACAACCAAGATCTTCAGAAATTGGTTTCACCAACACTTTGTCAAGGAGGTCATACATTATCAGACGGAGACACTGAAAATCCCATGAGACCAGGTAAAGGCCCTCTTGATTCTAGACAATGCATCTGCGCATCCGTCTGAGAAGGAGTTGGTGGCTGAGAATGGCCACATAAGGTGTCTGTTTTTGCCACCTAATACGACTGCTTTCATCCAACCAATGGACCAGGGAGTGATTGTGGCAACGAAGAGGCTCTACCGACGGAAGTTTTTGGACGAGGTGATGGTTGTGTACGAGGACGAGGACGATCGCAGGGAAGGACGAGACATACGAGGACAAAAAACTGTCGAAAACCTTCGCCGATAGAACCTCAAGTCTACCATCTACAACTGGGCCAGTGCATGGAAGGAAGTCTCTGTCAAGACTTTACAAAATGGTTGGTCTCGGCTGCTTCATGGAAGTGACGTGGTGAACGATTTTCTAGGTTTTGATGTGGATGACTTCCATGCAAGGCTTCATGCGGGTGGAGACGATGTGGATGTCGACGAAGTGCGTGAGTGGTTGGATGACGACGAGGGCGATCCTGGGTATCAGATCATGTCTGATACCGAGATCGCATCTACTGTTGCCGGTCTGAGTACCCAGCAGGAAGATTCCGACGAGGACAGCGACGATGATGCGGACTCCTCACGGCTTGCCACTACCCCAACCATCCCCAAGCTGAGCACACTCCGGGAATATGTGGAGTTCATTCTCGACTACCTAGAACACCCGGACTGCGACAGGGAGATGGGGCCCTTGGGATTTGTGGGTGAAGTGCGAGCTTTTAGGCAGCACATCATTAATTGTCAGAATCATCGTTGCTTGTGTCAATCAACCATTGACAGTTTTTTCAGGCCAGTCAACCCTGCCGTCATCAACCCTTGCTCCACACCATCATCTCACCAAGACAGGCCTTTTAGCTCCGAGCCACAGCCCAGCACATCAGGCACGGCGGAGTCACCACTGGATGTTAGTTTGCGTCTATCTTTGGAGTCCTCTGTAGTGGATAGTGTATCACCACGTCCCACCAAGAGGCCCCTACGCCGCCTCCATCAGCTCATCTCAGACTCTGACAGCGACTAAATTCTCCAGGACTCGTCACTAGACCACACGGGAATTTACTGTTATGTACAGTGCAGTGAAGTGATATGATCCCAGTTATGCGAAAGAAAATGTTGTGGAAAGTGCTGGTGAGATGTGCTGGTGATTGTAAAGTGCAGCGGAAGTGCTAAGTTGTGAGAGTTGCAAGGTCTTCCTGTCAGAGTCTGAGATGATCGAGTGGGTTATACATAAGGACGGCGGCATCATTCTCGTAAGTACCCTAACTTCATCAAAATTCCTTGTTTTGTTCTTTCCATATCATTAATCTCATGCATAAACTGTGTGAAAGATGATTTCCATAATGATTTTCATGTCTAACCTGTTTTCAGCATGCTGTAAATGGGTTAAAAAATTACCCTAAATGATAGTCATAATTTCCTGCTTTCAGTTTAATATTTTCATGCATGGTTTTTAAGCACCAGCTATAAAAAAAGTGAATGCCTTTGGTTTGTGTGCAAGATGATTACCATAAAGATTTTCATATCTAACCTGTTTTCATCATGCTGTAAATGTGTTAAAAAATTACCCTTAATGTTAATCATAATTTCCTGCTTTCAATTTAATTTTTTCATGCATGGTTTTTAAGTGCACCAGCTATGAATAAGATGAATGCCATTGATTTGTGTGAAAGATGATTACCATAAAGATTTTCATGTCTAACCTGTTTTCAGCATGTTGTAAATGGGTTAAAAAATAACCCTAAATGGTAATCATAATTTCCTGCTTTCAATTTAATTTTTTCATGGATGGTTTTTAAGTGCATCAGCTATGAAAAAGGTTAATGCCAGTGAATTTCATGTCCGGTCATAACCTAACCTAACCTAACCTAACCATTTTTCTGGTAACAGTTTACTTCATTTACTGTATTTGATGCTTTGTATCCAATAATTTAGTGCATAAAATGTGAGAAAAGATGATTTCCATGTCCGATACTTACCTATACTATGCTGGCAAGTTCTGACCACCAATGCCTTACTCACCTCTAAATCATCATTTTTTGGTTAAAATTCAATAAATTCATGCTTTGTGTGCATTATTTATGTGAAATGGGACCTAAATAAGTGCTATACATGTCCAGTAGGGAGGTTGGAAGGTAGTTTTCTGATTTAGGTTAGGTTAGGTTAGGGTCATGAATGACCGGTGCTGGAGCTTCAGGACCAATATTCGGTCAAAACCAGTGTCCGGACATGGCTTTGGCTCTATTATGTCGAATAGTGGAGGGATTACTGTATACCTTTTTCAAAGGTCCTTTCTTCTTCTCTGTGTATTCTTGTTTATTCATTTCTAGTTCTTTTATATTCTTCCTTTGTTCTGTTATTGCCTCTCTTTAGTTGTTCCACGCCAGTTGTTCCATGCCTTGTCCCTCTCTTTTTTTGCTGTCATACACCCTCTGTTAAATGACTCTCTTTTCCTGTTTTCTTTCCCACTTACTCTTGGCACATATTTTTCTACTCCCAAATTATAGAGGTATAGAAAGATATCCCACTTCTTCTGTATCTCTCTTGTTTCCCTGAATTTTCTCCAATCTGCATTTTTGACAAATTTTCTCAATCCTGTAAAGTTTGCTTTCCCAAAGTTGTATCTTTCCTGCCCATAAAGCTCGTCTCTTGGTACCACGTTCCCTATTATCATCTGGAACTCAGTGACCACATGATTACTTTTACCCATTGGACACAGATATTTCAACAGTTCAATTATGTCAGGTTCTTTGG
>JAGKTI010008830.1:0-19660 GCA_018397915.1 Birgus latro
CGTCTAATCTTTTATACTATGCTCACGCTCTCCTCAACTCTCTCATCTCCCCCTCCCGTTATCCCCCCTCCCCCCTCTGCTTTCATCCCTTCTCATACCTCCCTCCTCTACCGCAACTGGAAAAACCCAGGTCTGATTCCAGGGCCGGTCACACTCTTGGACAAAGTTAGTTTTCTCTATCGCAATATACTGTAGGACTTGAATGTAAGTTCGATTGATGCATGTCGAATTCTAGCGGGAGCTTGTGCCTTAGTAAAAATTTAAGTTGTCGTGATGACCCTTGTACAGTTGATAGGCATCAACCCTGTCACCTCTTCTCTGCCCTCACATCCCTTTCCCCTCTCAGTCTCACCCCTCTTCTCATCTACTCTTTTCCACCTCATATCTACCCACCTACCTCTTCAACCCCTCGGCTCTTGCCCCAGTCCTCCTCTCTAGTTCTAACCCCTTCCCATCTCATAACCTCTCCCTTTCTTCCCCCGTTCCGTCTCACTCCCCTCTTCTTCCCCCCATCTATCCCCTTCACTACGAGACCTTCCACAAGATGTACAAAGTAGTACAGTATATGGTTGCGGCAAGAATAAGAGGCCAATTACAAGGCAAGCATGGTGTATTCCTCCTTCCTCTTTCATTCCCCCACCATCTCTCCTCCTCCCTTCTCGCCCCTTACTTGCCTGTCCCTCCCCCCGTCCCTATCACCATCCCCTCTCCCATTTCTCCTCTCTGAATGCATGTCATTTTCTCTCTCACCCCACCCCTTCTTACCCCTCTCCCATTCCCTCCGTTCTCACCTCCCACCTCCTTTCCCTGTTATCCCCTTTCCCTTCCTTTTCCGACACCTCTTACTCTATTCTCCTCTTACTCCTTCCCTCTCCTCCTCTACCTCTCACCCTCTGGCTTCTGCAATCCCTCTTCTCTAACTCCCTCCTCTCCATCTTCCTCCTCCTATGCTCTCCCTGGTTTAAGGCACGGCCATGCGATATCCCTCATTCAGATCTCACTCCCCTCCGACCCCTCCCCTTACCCCCTCAGAGGACCACCATCCTCTTTCTCGGTAGTGGTGGTCGTGTAATCGGAAGCATACTCTGTCAACCACTAACAGGTCTAGGGTTCGATTCCCCGACCAGCTATGAGACTTCCAGTCTGTTCGTACCTAAGGATGGTGATAGGGACAGGAAGTTGCAGCAACTACACTCAGAAATCATTATCATCAGGTTTGGATAGATGCATCAAGACATGCAAAGGTGTAGAAACATCCACTCAGGCACCTCAACATGAGCAGACGATGATAGAAGACGGAACAAGCGATGATAAAATGACGAGGAGTGATAGTACAAAAAATTGTTGTATTAGTAAAGTAAAGAGTTTCCCGGGTATTAACAAAATCAAAAAAAGTCAGTCCCAAGGTAGAGGTAATAATCTGAAAGTGTACTACACAAACAGCAGGAGTTTACGTAATAAAATGGATGAACTAAGAGCTTTAATTTGTACAGAGAAAATAAACATTGCCATTATTAGTGAAACTTGGATGAATACAGACACTCGAAAATTTTTAGCAGAATATCAAATAAAAGGCTATAATATTTTTGTGACAAACCGTCTGGGAAGAAAGGGAGGCGAGGTTGCTATTTATGTAAAGGATTCATTAAACTGTTACAATAAAGCAGACATTAAAGTAAATAGGGACACCGAAAGTGTCTGGGTTGAAATCAGTAACAACAGGGAGAAATTAGTCTTAGGAGCCATTTACAGATCTCCAAAATTAAGTAGAGCAGAAAGTAAATATTTTTGGGAGGAAATCAGGAAAGCATCACAGTCCAGCTTAGTAATAATTGTAGGGGATCTTAATCTGCCAAGGATAGATTGGCGAAATCAGACAGGGGATGCAGAGTCAGAGGAATTTCTAGAGGTAATACAGGATAATTTCCTTTATCAGTACATCAGTGAGCCCACCAGAAGAAATAATATACTAGATTTGGTTTCAGCTAATAAAGAAAATGTCGTTAGTGATATAGAGGTTGGTGGACGACTTGGTAATAGCGATCATGAAGAAATTAAGTTCAAATATAATTGGGACGTCTGTTCCACCGAAAATACATCCACCGTTCCTAATTTTCGTCTAGGAGATTTCGATGGATTAAAAGCTTATTTTAGAACTATATTCCATAGGGAGAATAGCTATTTTAGGGAGTGCCAGGTTAGTGAGGAACCCCAGGTCGTAGGACAGGAAACAGGTGGGAATGTGCGCCATATCCCGGGGGAAGGTCAGGTGAGAGATGGGAGATTAACTCTCGTTCGGCCAATGAGAAATACAACGAGTTAGTAAATATAATACACGGAGGCCAAGATAGATATATTCCTTCAAAACCGTTTAGAACGAATAATTCGGAACCGAGATGGTTAAACAACAGATTAAAATCCTTCATAGGCCAAAGGAAAGGAATATATAGAAAAATAAAACGCGGAGAGGAACACTTACGTAACCGGTACGCGATTTTAAATAGAGAAGTAAAGAGGGAGATACGGAAGGCAAAGAGAAATTATGAAATTAAGATTGCTAGTGAATCGAAAGAAAACCCCAAGGGTTTTTACCAAATGTACCGGACGAAAAATAAAGATAGGATAGGACCACTCAGAACAGAATCAGGTGACATTACCAGTGAAGATAAAGAAATGTGCTCCATCCTAAATAATTATTTCATATCAGTATTCACCAAGGAAAATCTAGACCTGATCCCTCAAGCAGCGAATATTTACGACGATAATACGGAAAATATTCTTAGTGAAATAAACATTAGTAAGGAGGACATATTGAAAGAAATTAATAAGTTAAAAACTCAAAAATCGCCAGGACCGAACGATATATATGCAAAAAAGAAACCAAAGAAGAATTATGTCAGCCACTTTTAACATTATTTAATGACACTTTAATTTCAGGAGAAGTTCCCGAGGCGTGGAAGACCGCAAACGTAGTGCCCATTTTTAAAAAGGGTGATAAAGCAGCTGCGTCGAATTATCGTCCGATAAGTCTAACGTCAATAGTAGGAAAAGCGTTAGTCAATTTTGGCCAATAAGATTAGAGAACACTTAGAAAGATTTAATCTTATAAATGAAAGTCAGCACGGATTCAGGCAAGGACGATCCTGCCTCACAAACTTCTTGTCATTCTTCTCGGAGGTCTATGAGGCAGTAGATAGCGATAAAGCTTACGATATTATTTATCTGGACTTCAGTAAAGGGTCCCACACGAGAGGTTAGTTAGGAAGGTTCGAGCACACGGTATAGACGGCAATATCTTAAAATGGATAGAATCCTGGCTGAAAGGACGAAAGCAGAGAGTATTAGTAAATGGAACTAAGTCGGATTGGGGATTAGTAACTAGCGGTGTACCACAGGGTTCAGTACTCGGTCCCTTATTATTTGTTATATATATAAATGATCTAGACTTAGGAATCACTAGCAGTATCAGCAAATTTGCCGACGATACAAAAAGGGCTTATCATTAACTCGACTGACGATTGCCATAACTTACAAAATGACCTCGATATATTATCCAGATGGTCTAAAACTTGGCAAATGGAATTTAACGTTGAAAAATGTAAAGTACTTAACGTAGGCAAGACCATTGGAGATACTAAATACAGCTTAGATAACAAAGAAATTAGTAAATCGGAATGCGAGAGAGATCTGAGTCATGGTTAGTAACGACCTCAAATCAAGGCAACAGTCTATTAATGCGAGAAATAAAGCAAATAGGGTCCTAGGATTTATTTCGAGAAGCGTGAGCAATAGGTCATCAAAAGTAATACTACAACTATATCTAGCATTAGTAAGGCCACATTTAGACTACGCAGTACAATTTTGGTGTCCTTACTATAGAATGGATATTAACTCGTTAGAAAGTGTACAGAGAAGAATGACAAAAATGATACATGATGTTCGAAACCTGTCATACGAAGACAGACTGAAAAGACTAAATCTGCACTCATTAGAGAGACGTAGAGTAAGGGGAGACTTAATTGAGGTGTTTAAGTGGATGAAGGTATAAACAAGGGAGATATTAGCAAGGTACTTAAAGTGAACATATAGGATAGAAATAGAAGTAATGGTTTCAAACTTGAAAAATTCCGTTTCAGTAAACAAAATAGGTAGAAATTGGTTTGGTAATAGAGTAGTAGATGAATGGAATAAGCTTCCTAGTAAAGTAGTTGCTGCCCCTTCCATTGTGAGTTTCAAGCATAGGCTAGATAAGCATATAACAAATAAAGGGTGGGTATAGGAAAAGAAAAAGAAAAAATCTTATAACCAATACTAATTCATACTTTTTCCTTTTCAGGTTACACTATGATAGTCTCTGTTCTCCTTTCACACTTTCCTATAAAATGTCCACGCCAGTTTTTCTATGCTGCGTGGTGTTCTTTCTGACTTTTTCCTGCCGGCTTCGGCTGGAGGGTTTGGAGGGCGGGGGGGAGCCTTCCTCTTTGCTGTCCTTATCTTATCCTAGTAGTTCAGTTACTCTTCTAGGAGCTGCCTAGCACGGGCCAACCGGCCTACTGCAGTTATCCTCTCTTCTTATGTTCTTATGTTCTTATAAATAGAAACCTGAGGCCGGATAATCGAATGGATATGCGTGCTCGTTTCTCCCAGTGGATCCCGTTAGTCGAGCGCGGAACTCATAACGTTCGTTCAGATGGATAGCAAAATATTCCTTGCGACTGGACTTTGTACGTTAAGGGAGGGGTCAAAACTTTTTAAAAGAATTTCGTAACCCGGAAACAGTTCTCATGTTTATGTGTAATCTTATTCATTTTCTCAGTGGAAATATCTTTCCTCTTGTCTATAGTGCATAATTTTACAGTGCATATTGAGTGATGTACAGTACATAGCAATTAATGTTTATAGTGACTGAATATAACATACCTGGTATAGCGTATTTAGTTTATAGGGTATGTAACGCAGAGTATGCAGTGTTGTACACAGGGTATATTGTGTATAGCTCATGGCGTATATACTGTATAGTGCACATACTCTACAGCCTAATGAATATATTATACAGGGTACAGTTTGTTGTTTTTTGCATGGTGTATAGTATGTTGCATATAGTGTGGTGTATACTGCATGTGCATGGCGTGTGATGCATTAATGGTGTATGGTGCTTATGGGGTATGGTATGTATGACGTATGGTGCATATAGGATATGGTATATATGATGTATGGTGGATATAGGTTATGATATGTATGATGTATGGTCCATATGGTGTGTTTGAGTGTGTGTGTGTGTGTGTGTGTGTGTGTGTGTGTGTGTGTGTGTGTGTTTGTTATTTGTGTGGTGCGAAGTGTATCCTGCATATGGTGAATGGTGTATATGGTGTATGATGCATGGTGTGTATGGTGTATAATGCTTATGGTGTATGGTGCATACGGTGTATGGTATGAGATTATGGTGCATGGTGTGTAAGTGGTGCATATGGTGTATGGTGTGTATGGTATATGGTGCATGGTGTGTATGGTGCATATGGTGGATGCTGTGTATGGTAATGGTGCATATTGTGTATGGTGCATACTGTATATTGTATATGGTGTATGCTGTGTAATAAGTATGGTAGATGGTGCATATGGTGTACGGTGTGTATGGTATATGGTGCATACGGTGTATGATGTGTATAGTATATGGTGCATATGGTGCATGGTGTATAAGTGTCACGAATTTCCTAGATCGTGAAATTAGTATTGTAATTCGTGACATTATTTAGCAATAGTGGGAATGATTGAACAATTCTGAAATCCATAGAATTTCGCTCATTCTCTTAACCGCCTGCTTTTGCACTTATACGTGTATCGATTTGTAAAAACATTCGTCATTGTCTCGTGAGTGACTGTCTCTGTATACAGACAGTGCATTCCACTGAGCGATATTTTGTGAATTATCGTTCCCTCACCCTTGCCTTTCTAACCATTGAGTTAGCCACGCCCATTTCACACGCCTTTGTGCTGGGCACTCAAGCAACGCCAGTCATTTTTTGACTGCCACAGGGGAAGGTAGTGTTGTGCGCAGAGCTCAAGCGGGTCCCTCATCGTATCGACTACAAAGTCTCCAGCAGTTCGGCAGCTCCCATACCTCCCCACCGAGTTTGGTGATCGGCAGAAGTGAGCGGCGATAGCAGCATCTCGTCTAGTGACAGACGCCCAGTCTATTCACAGCGACTTTCATCTCCACTGACCAGTATTTCTTTCTTTTGTTTCCCTAGGCTTAAGGTTATTTAGCTACTGGTTTGAGTGCGTGAGTGAGTGCATTCCTTTTGCTCTGATTTTTGAATAGATTCATGTAACGTAAATTTATTTTCTTGTATTTAATAAATTTACAGTTCGTTTTTTTGAGCTCTGTTAAGTGTAATAGTTTTGTTTAACTTCCCCTCATTTAGCATACTCTCTGCTCCAAGTTAGCTCAACTCCTTATATTAATCACAACTGGTATTTAGGCCAGTTCTTTGGTATTAAGTCTTAAATCCGTTGTGCCAGCTAGGAGTTGCCCCAGCAAGTTCCTGCTTATTATTATTATTACTATTATTAATTACTGAATGTAAAGGAGTGAGCTAACTTTCTCGAGGCCAACAATACAGTAATACAGCCTTCTTGAGCGTTTAGTCTCTGCTGTGTACTGTTGAGAAAGTTTATAAAATTCTCGTCTCTAGAGAACTGGCGAAGTACGCCAGCATAAAAGTGAAATCGCTACTTGATTTCACGAGTCGATTCAGTTGTGCTAATCGACCAGGCAGTTATTTACATTGTCCATAGACACATTCTCATTTTCCCCGTGACAATAAGGTATATGGTGCATATGCTGTATGGTGTGTATGGGAAGTATGGCATATGGTGCATATGTATAGGGTGTATGGTATATGGGGCATATGGCGTATGGGTGTTTGGGGTGTATGGTACATGGTGCATATGGTGTATAGGGTGTATGGTATGTGGTGCATATGGTGTATGGTGAGTATGGTGCATGATACATACTGTCTGGAGTGTACAGTGTATGGTGCATGGCGTATATCGAGTACTGAATGTATGGTGTGCATGATGCATGTCGTATAAGTTGTCTGATGCATGATGCATATGGTGTATGGTTTGTATTGTTTGGTGTATGACACTCAAGTTGTATGATGTGACATGTTTGGCACAAGGTGTGTTTGTCGCATATGATGTACGGTATACATGATGTAGCTAGTATATTGTGCACCATGTGTATGGTGTATTATGTGTATGTCTTTTGTTCCTCTGCTTTCCTCATGTCTCAGTGACAGAAAAATAAGAGTAAAAGTAGATGACGTATATTCCAATTTCCACTCAATAAACGCCGGCTTGCCGCAAGAATCAGTTCTGGCGCCAACCCTATTGCTAGTTCATATTAATGATCAGTTATCTGTCACCCACAATCCCACCCATTCTTATCCAGATGACTCAACACTTCACAGTTCATTCACACTCAAACACCCATTTACAAAGTTTAATATCTCTAACTCTCAACTCAGTACAGCCATCTCCATAAATCAAGACTTATCTAAGATCAGTGAACAGGGACAAAATAATCTAGTCTCATTTAATGCTAGTAAAACCAAATATATATAATGTTCTAATAGACAGATATTGCCAGATTCATATATTACCTTCAATTCTATTAATATTCCCATCTCCAAAAGTATTGAAATTCTCCGTGTTTCATTTAACACTGCTCTCAGCTGGACATGTCATGTCAGATCACTAGCTGAAACTGCCTCAGAGAAGCTTGGACTGTTGTACAGAGTCCGTAACTTCTTCACTGACGAGCAAGTAGCTATAATTTATAAGAGTCATGTGCACGCTCAGCTTGAATATTGCTCACCCTTCTGGAATAGATGTGAAGAGCTTGCACTAAAAGAGCTAGACAAAATTCAGAACAAAGCTGTTGGAGTTATTAATAACCCTGCTATTATAAATAAACTACCTCCCCTACAAGTAAGAAGGAATGTTGCCTCCCTTGCATTGTTTTACAGATACTTTTATGGCAAATGCTTAGACGAAGTTGCGATCATTGTGGCACCTCTCCATGCCTTCCCTCGTGTTGCACGGGCATCTGGTAGCCTACTCTCATGACTGAAATGTCACACAGCCATATAGCAGGACTTCTGCCCATCAGAATTCTTTTATTCCCCGAACTGCATCTCTCTGGAACTCGCTTCCCCGGAGTTGTTTCCCCCCAAACCTCAACCTACAGCTGTTCAAGTCCAACTGTTACAGATATGTTATGAATGGAGGACGCAAGCTAGTAATCTGGTGTATGGATTATTTTTTTATTCATTTGTTTTTCCTTCCTCTGTTCTGTCATTTAAAAAAAAATGATGTACAGTGAACACGGTGTATGGCAGCATGGTTTATAGTGCATCGTACTGTATCTGAGATATGTATGGTGTATGATGTAGATGGTGTGTATAGGACGCATGGTATGGTATGCATGGCGTGTAAATAATGTTTATGGTGTGTATCTGTTATGAATAACGAGTACATAGCATGTATGGCGTGTAAACGCGTATAGAACACATTATATGGTGTGTATATACCGTGCATATAAAGTGCACGACATGTACTGTATATAGTTTGTACAGCGTTTATGGGGGTGTTCAGCGTGCAGCGTGTATAATGTGTAAACAGAGCGAATGTAGCGTGTATTATGTAGAGAATTTATTAACGTGTGTATAAGAAACTAGACGTTGCTGTCAAAATGACCCAGCTGATATCTACCAGCTTTTGAATGGCTACATTTCTCCCAAGGTGGTTTGAATGAAGTCCTGTGACTGGCTGAGGAAAAACAGCTTATGTTATGTGTGAGGCTTACTCACTTTCATAAAGATTCTTGACGCTCCAAGATACAGGGTAAGCAAATAGCCTACGCTACGATGTGTGCTACGACCTTCCCAGAGTTTTGATTATGGGTCGGAACTAATCTTGTAGGTATCTCGTTCGTCCGACCTCGTAAGGTTCGTTGAGAACCCCAGCATCTCCCAGGTACGAGGAGTTTTGGTCTGTCGACGGTTGCGCGTCGGTAGTGGAGGGATTGAGTGTGACTTGTAAAAAATGATTGCCAGTTTTAATGACTCATTCAGTCGATAGGTATTATCTGTAAGTCTTGTTCTTGGCCTTTTCCACTCCCCCACTCTTACCCTTTTCCACTCTCTTATTATCCCATCACTCTTAATCAAATCTAACCACTACTACCATCCCCAATCGCCACTTTCATTCCTTTCCCCTCATCTTTCCCGACGTCTCACTCCTCTCACACCCATCCTTTTTCTCCGCTGAATGTGAAACTCCCATTCCCATCAGATCTAACCACTAGCCTCTCTCCATCTGTTATCCCTCTCCTCTCGTACCTTAAACCACCAAAACCCATCCCCAATCCTCCACTTTCATTCCCTTTCCCTCACCCTTCCTGACGTTTCACTCCTCTCATACCCATCCCTTTTCTCCCTTCCCATCAAATCTAGCCACCAGCCTCTCCTTATCTGTCATCCATTCCCCCTAAACTCCAACCCCTTCCCACCTATCGCATTCCCCTTCTCTAAACCTCCTCACACACACATCCCTTCTTCTTCATGGGCTTCCCCCCGTCCCTCTGCCCCCTCGTCCCCCAAATTTAACCACTAACTCCGCCCCTTCTCTCATCCCCTAAAAAAATTAATCCCCTCCTGTCAACCCCCTTCCCTTCCTATAAACTTCACCAGCAACCTCTTCCCATTTCCCATCCCATTCAAACCTAACCCCTACCAATCATCGCCACTCCCTCTTTCTCACCCCCTTCCCGCAGCCACTCTTAAATCTAACCGCCAACCACTTTCTATCTCTCAGTCCCGTCAGATCTAACTCATTCTCTCACTTTCACTGGTTTCCCCTCTCTCCTCTTTCCTTTCACTCCATTTATCTAAACTCCAGGCTCTCAGCTGCCCCTGTCCTCTCTCAACACACACTCCCCTTTCCATCATTCTCCCACCCCAACCTCTGTTCAACCCCATTCATCTCATCCTCTCTCCCCATCTCACTCTCCTCCCCTCATTTTCCTTTCTAACCTCTCTCTCATCCCATCATTCCTTTCATTTCCTCATCTCCCCCCCCCCCCCCCCCTCTCTCTCTCTCTCTCTTGTCCGCTTTCTCATTTTTCCTTTTCTCTCCGTCTCCATCTCTCCCCCCACATTCTCACATCCTTCCCTCACTGTACCTCCCTTACCCTTTTTCTTCCTCTCTTTCACCTTCCTCCTCTCTCTCTTCCAATCACTCTCTCTTACCCTCTCTTCTCCTCTAATCCCCATCCCCTCCTTTCCCTCCCTTCCTTTCCCTTCCCCTTTTTCCAATCACTCCATCCCCTTCTTCCCTTCCATCAGTCCCCTCTTCACTCTTTCACCTCAGCTTCATCGTTTCCCTTCACATATTATATCGCCCCTTCTTTCCCTCCCCCTTGCCTCCCACGTCATACCCATTTCCCCGCCCCCTCTCTCTCTCTCTCACGCATCTTCCCCTTTCCCTCCCTTCATCCTTTCTCTTACCCTCGTCTCCCCTTTCTCGCCCTTCCCCTCTTCTCTCTCACCCCATGTCCCCCTTTCTCTCCCTTCCCCTTCCTCTCTCTCTCTCTCTCTCTCTCTCTCTCTCTCTCTCTCTCTCTCTCTCTCTCTCTCTCTCTCTCTCCCTCTCTCTCTCTCCCCTGACTCTCCTCTCTCTCATCCCCACATCCCTCTTTCTCTTCCCGCCCCCTTCCCTCGCCCCAGTTAACTCACAGTCTCGGAATATCCCATCCAGTGCAAGCAGAGAGTGGAAATCCCGACCCTGAGAATCAATACCACCACCACCACCACCACCACAGTCTACTACGCCCCTGGACCGGCCCGCGTCGCACCAGAGGTTTTACAGAAGTGGTGTGTTTCAGAGGCATTAACCCTTTCATATCCGGGTGCGTCATTGTCATCTTATTCGTGCTGTCTTAACACAGTTTTATTAGGTTTGAGGGAGACTTTTCAGACTGGTCTGACTTTACTGCTAGAGATCGTTCCCAAGTTGAAGAAAATTGTCTACCGACGGTTTGATTACTATATACAGTATATATATATATATATCGTGTTGGAAAAGGGTTAATGTGGTGGTAGCTGTGTACTATTATCAAAATAGCAACATTACAAACGCGTGGTTCGGGCCCATAAAGCACTTACCTGTTTTGCTCTGGCTGACGCTACACGATTTTAACTCAGCACAGGAAAATCAGATGAGGTAGAGAGGTTAGGTTGGCGGAGTTATGGCAGTGATATTAAAGTGGTGGTGTCAACTTCAGTGGTATTACAGCACTAGTACTGCAAAAGTGATGCGACTATAATGTGGTATAAGTGTTAAAGTGATGGTGTTATGACAGTCCTATGAACATGAGGCGGTATAAAAACTGGCTGGTATCAAAACGGTGGTAATATAAAGGGTATTACATGTGGTCATATTGCACGACTGGCAGCATCAAAGGGTTGGTATTATTAAACGAACGGTATCGGCAGCATTTATCAAGGCACAGTGATATCAGTAGAATCTGATTAGTGGTGTAATCATAGGGTAGCATCTGAGCAAGTATGTAGTAAAGCTAACTGGTATTAAAAATTCGCTCGGCCTGTGTCAAGTGTGTGTAGGCCTGTGTTCGTATGAAAGTATCAAATAAAAGTGACAATAATGAAAGGCGTGAAATAAGAGTGGGGAAAGCGTTAGATACGTTCCAGGTAATTAAGCGTGAAATAAAAGTGGGTAAAGTACTGAGTAAGAATTACGCTCACCGTATAATAAGAGTGAAAGCTGTACACGGTCTATCTATCTATTGCCAGACGCCACAATCCCATAAGGGGTGGCCATTTGACTTTGAGTTATTTGTTTTACAGGGAAGGGCACTAACCCTCCACCAACCCACTTGCTGACACGCAGGGAGCACGTATGGTTTGGTTATATGGTTACCACCCAGCGTTGTAAATGATTTCCTGGCTTACAGGAAACCATTTGGCTTGTCACTCAATGTAAAGCCAC
Organism: Birgus latro; assembly: GCA_018397915.1. Taxonomy (NCBI): domain Eukaryota; kingdom Metazoa; phylum Arthropoda; class Malacostraca; order Decapoda; family Coenobitidae; genus Birgus; species Birgus latro. The sequence continues at coordinate 12,073 of JAGKTI010008830.1, forward strand.
CTGTAAAGGAAAGAAAAGCAATAAGAAGTGACAGGAAAGATGGGAGAAATAGGAAGAGAGGAGGGGAAAAGAATGATAAAGGCTAAGGAAGAAGTAGGCAGCACTACATCAAGTGAGTGGATGATGGTCGCCACCACCGTCATTTTATATGCTGCATAAAAAGAAGGTAGAATAAATGGTATGGTGTTGACTCTCTCTCTCTCTCTCTCTCTCTCTCTCTCTCTCTCTCTCTCTCTCTGGTTATGCCAATTACCAAAAGAGTATTCCGAAAAAAAAATACTATTGGCTCTTTGCTCTTTCCATCAGCGTACTGTAGAACTGTACACTATGTTTTGTACAATCACCGTCAACTGTTCTTTTACACGACGTAGCTCCACGCTAATGAAACGAAATTCCAAGCCCTCAAACCTGCCGGAATGGTGCGGGTTAATTCAGAAAGTTTTCTGAATTAACAAAGCGAAATTCCAACCCTTCCAACTCGCTTAATACCGATTAGCTTTGCAAAATTTCATTACGTTCAGACAGTTTGGAGGTAGTATAAGAGAAACATTAACCCGAACCGTACAGTGCAGACACGAAGCAAGATTACAACCTTTCTAATCCCAGTGAATAATATGGTTTAGTTCAGCAAGGTATTATTGCTATAGAAACTGACACAGTTTCGAGTAACGGTTACTCTTGACTGCAACTGTACAATCAAAACACGACGCGATATTACAACCATTCCAACCCACTTGAATATTAGTCTACTGGTTAGTATAGCAGGTCCTCATTAGCTTCTGAGTTTCGGGACAGTGTACAAGAAATAGTGACCGCAACTGCACAATAAAAACAAGACGCGAGATGCCAGCCCTTGCAATCAGCTTGAATAGAAAGGTTACTTCATCAAGACTTCTTACAGTAGGTTTTAACAGTTTCCAGGAAGTGTAAAGGAAGTACTGATGGGAACTGTGCGGTCCAGGCAGGAAGCAAGATTGCACGGTTTTTATTTTCGCTTGAGTACTACTGGTTAGTCTGGCAAACTCTCATTGCGATGGGTTGCGACAGTCTCGAGGTAATGCTGAAATATAATGACCGCATCTGTACATTGAAGACAAGATGGCAGATTACATTTTTTCAAACCTCCTGAATATTACTGGAAAATTTAGCAATATGTCATTACGACAGTTTCTGATAGTTACGTGGCAGTGTTAAAAATTATTGACAGCACATGTAGTCAACCCAAACACCGTCCTTGCTCTCCTGTACTTGCCATTCTGAAACATAAGACTATGGGTTTTACAATATTGCACAGCACGTACTGATATGACAACCGTATAATATTTTTCACTGTCTCATATAAATTATATGGAGTCTGCCTGGTCTTTAGACAAAATGACCAGATTCACCGAAACATAAGACACATCGCCAACTCACGTCCAAAATTATCATACCTGTGGATAACCGACGATATATTTCTTTTTCTTTTGTCGCGATCCTACCGTATTGTAACCCCTCCCCCCCCAAAAAAAAAGTGATTAAAAAGCTTCATTTCGCCAGCTGTAAATAAACTTAGTCCTTCTACTGTACAGTACTATGACGTATATTATGTTACATCTTGACACAGCTACACGATAATATCAGTTCACTTTAGGGGAGATCTCGCGTACCCAAGAAGGCTACAAATTATCCCTGGTTATTCACTCAGTACCATGACATCTTATTTACTTCATTTTGGTCGTCAATCTACGATTTTACTCTGCTTTGGAAGTAACTATCATACTTAAAGGGATATGTCTTCAATTGCCGCTTCCACCAAACGATTTCGTCTAGTTAGGGGGGAATGTCTTGTGTACTGTAGGGATTATTGAAGACAATATTCAATCATCTTCAATAAGAGGTATACTCTATTCTGGATAAATCGTTTAGTGGCAGTAAGACTGGAAAACAAACGACATTATGCAAAAGGGGTTAATGGCGTTTCTAACCCATTCCCTACAAAAGGTGTTCCGTAAGGTGAATAAATCGTCTACTGTAGGGCTATTCAACTAGCGGCCCGAGGGCCGAATCCGGCCCTTGAGTCGTTTTTATTAGGACCTTTGACCAACACAGAGGAATGCAAACAAACAAAGAAACAAGCATAAAACAAAAAAATTTACGTTTTTCACTTCCTTAGCGGAAAATGTAAACGCAAATGATATATGAAGTGACTGTTTCTTTCTGTGTATAATTATTTAGATAGAGGGGAAAAATACAGGTAAAATAATGTATGGGCCTTTCGTTAATCTGAGTTTCATAATTCGACCCCACTTCTAGAGCAGCTGAACAGCCCTCTACTGGCATGAACTGGACATACAAAACGTCATGGTACTGAAGGAGGCTAATAGGTTTTGGCGACTGCTATTATCCAAACGGGGATCTAGATGGCTTTGGCGAGGACCCAAAGCAGTGACTAGTAGCCCACATGTTGAGTACTTACACAGATTATTACATTTTAACCCCTTCACTGCAAGAGGTAGCCTGTAAGATAAATAAATAAAAAAAAACTAGTAACACCCAATAAAATATAAACCATCACCCTGCAGAAGAAGTTAACTGAACTGCTGACTCTTCTCATCCAGTCGAGGGCATCAAATTACTAACACACCACTTGTTGAGTGCTTCTTGCCACAGGGGGCTCGCTATCACGTCTTCCTCGGCGGTTTTAAAGCAGAGAATATCGGCACTGTGCAATTCCTTTATCCAACTAAGGATGATGAGTATGGGAGGAAACAAAACATCACTGTGCACAAAACGGGTTAATGATGTTGCTTCACAAGACTTCACTACGAAAGGTGTCCCCTATGCTGAATAAATGGTCTGGTGACAGCAGGATTACCGTATAAAAGACATCGTCTTATTGCAGAAGATGACAGATGTTAACTCCAACCCCTTCAATGCGGTTGTCCACTAGACTGAATAAAATCATCTGGTGGTAGCAAGATCAAAATGAAGAAGACGTCCTTGTACTGACTGCATCAACTGATTGGTTGGCTGATTTTAAGCCGTGCAAGTAAGAACCCCTCAAACAGTGACAAACAGACCACCTCCTGAATGTTTACATCTCGGCATAGATTTCGTGGTATTTCTTTCTCAGTGATATACTGTATTTTGTGTATAACTCCTTAATATTCTTTTGCATTTATAGCCTTTTAATATCGACATAATCTGCATTAGTAACATACAAGAAAATATTGAGGTGTATTAGGTAATATAAACTCCTAAGAAGCTGTGTTACGAAATCTCCAAAGATTATGCAAGCGAAAAATACGGGCTAAAGCCACCTTCTTCGGAATGAGATTCACTAATTAACGATATTTTTCCTCTTGCAACAGAACGAGCAAGACCAGGGGGAGATTCTTTTTTAAATAAATAAATTAATAAAATAAGTTGCCATAATCTTCCTCTTGTATGTAAGATCAGCCTTCGTAAGAGGAAAGGTTCATAGAAGGATTTTTCACTATCGTCGTCCTTCCTGTAAAACATCATAACCTGCCATAATTTCCCCATTGTAATTGAAATTCATTTTTGCTGGGAAGACAAGACCATGGATCGATTTTGCGCTTTCGCTGTCCTTCCTGCGAAAACGTATCCCATTTTACGACAAGGAATTGATAGCAAGTTGTGTGAGTCATCGCTAAGTGTTGTCGCCACTAACACACCACCGACACTCACTTCCTACTCTGGATTCTTACCACCTACACACTTTACTTCCTCACTTCCATATCACATTCACACTCCCAGTGTCACTTTCACTCCCCGAGTTACTTTCACTTCTCCTGTCACTTTTACATGACTTTCACTCTCCTGTGTCACTTTCACATTTCCATTTTTCGTATCACTCATTTTCTTGTCGTCACTATCGTCTTCAGTCCCCCGTTTCACTTCACCCTTATTTCCCTGTCACCTCCATCTTTCACTGTCACTTTCACATCACCCACTTCACTTCATTACCCTGATGACCCTGTCAGTTTCACATCACTCACCAGCACTTTTCCTCTATCATCACCTTCATCTTCCTCTGTCCACCTATATCTCATTACCTCATGTTTCTCCACCATCACTCACATTCCCGTCAGTTTCACTTTCCCGTCACTTCATCATCCCCCTGTCCGTTTCACATGACCCCCTCTCTTCTGTCACCTTCACTTACCCAAGCTACTTCATCACCACTCACTTTCTTCTATCTCCTGCCATCACTGTCACTTAATGTCACCTTCCCTTTCACATTCCCACATCACGCCATCATCAGTCTCGTCTTCCTGTCACTTTCACTCATTTATTTCGCTTTACATCACTCATCTTGCCATCTTCGCTTCATTTTCATGCGTTACTCCATCACTCTCACTCTGACCACGCTCTGCATACTGAGGCCAGAGAAAACCAGTATCATACACAGAGAGAGAGTGGAGGGGGGGGGGGGAGAAAGGTGTGCAAATGCCCTGATTAGTGTCTGGGTGTAAAATGACACATGCTCGTGTAAGTGTGAACAGTCGAAGAAAGATTGGAAATGAGACAACATTTTCAAAGAACGGGTGTGGTTTGCGTAGACTGGGCGGGATAAACACACAAATTCTCGAAAGATGTTGTTTTCTTAAGTCTACTGATAACAGTACAACCAAGTGTGCTAATATGGTGTGTTTATACAGAATCAGTATGTGATTATGAAAATGGCATATTTGAGTTTCAAGCTGGGACGAGGCGAGGTAGGTTAAGAAGGAGAATGGATATGGTAGTGTCTGAGAAAGCAGAGTTAGGAAGCCGAGACAGCTGGTGAACTGACAACTAAAAATGAATGGTATAAAGTAAGTACGGAAATGTATATGACAAGCCTTGGCATAACTTCTTAGCTTGGAAGTCGACGGAATTACTCTTTACATCAGCCGTGTGTGAAGTGCATCTATAATGGAAAATATCAATCTACAGATAGCCAGACACCATAATCCCGTAAGGGGTGGCCGCTTGTCTTTTGGGATAGTTTTACGGGAAGGGGCACTACTCCTAAACCAACCCACTTGTTGACACCAACCCACTTGTTGGGTTGGTTATATGGTACCACCCAGCGTCGTAAATGGTTTCCTGGCTTACAGGAAACGGTTTCCTGGCTTACAGGAAACCATTTGGCTTGTCACTAAATGTAAAGCCACCTATAAAGAATAATAATAATAAAAAGCGACAGGAAAGATGGGAGAAATAGTAAGAGAGGAGGGCAAACAGAAAATGAGTGACTGAGGTGAAAGAAGTAGACAGCACTACATCAAGTGAGTGGATGATGGTCACCACCAACAAAATACAGCAAATTAACTACATAAATAAGAAACAAATTAAATGGATAAATGTAGATAATTTTAAGGAGGTGGATCCAGGATGCAGAAGGTATGAATAATGTGTTGATGTTGCAAAGCCCTTTTCACTGGACATGTTTCATAGCTTCATATTTTGCACTTTATTATCACTAATATTAGCCCATGAAATATTCCACGCCATTTTAACCCTCTCATGATCGCTTCTTTAAGTTAGCATTATACAGTATTCCAACTAAAACCAGACGATTTTATTCGCCTGTCAAAAATCTTGAGAACGATATTATTTTCACCATCAATATTCTCATGACTGACGAATTCTGTTCCTGCTAGTGCCGGACGAGTTTTTTCGAACGAGATAGGGTAAAAGGAGCCTGAATTAATCTACGGTGAAAAGAAAGTAACTCCGCTTTCCCAGCACGTCAGTGGTGCACAGATGCTGAGTGAGAGCGTATCCAGTCCCCACCAGGCTGCATATGTAGACCACCTTGTTCTCAGACCGTGTACCAATCGCAGTTTCCATCATATTGGTATCTATCGTCCTTCTTTCAAAAAATAACAATAGGTCCTTCCTAAATTACCATAGTTTAGCATTCTTTTTTTTTTTTTTGCTGATAGTATATATTCGTAACTATTGATACTTGGTCGATTCCAGCACTTATATCCATATCTATCTCTAATTTAGTTTATAAATAAATAAATACCTAATTAATCAATGCGCTGACGTCCACGAACGAAATACAGACGAACTTCCCAAGCGTTTTCTTGCGTTTCATAAGTTCACTTCGTGCGTATAAACATACTTTATTTTATTTATTTTTTCTTTAGCACACGTGAGGGCAGGTGTAGCCAATGTTGAAGTTGGGTTCATTCAGTTTCTAGCTAAGAAGGATAGTGAACAGAAACAGACCTTTCTTCCCTAACAATACAATCTTGCTAAATTCTTTTTCTCCAACAGGGACTGATATACAAGAAGAGTACTCAGGGTGCTGATCACCGCGTACACACCTTCAAGGATTGACGAAGCGGGTGAGGCGATACGCTGTAGGAATCTGACGCTTGCGCGGCCATTGAGCTTACACACTTCGGCTTCCATATTTACAAACTTTCCTGGGCTTTAATTATGTGTAGGATTGTTTGTTTAGAATTTTGATTTCCTTTTACAGCTACGAATCACTCCACAAAAACTGGAGTGGAAAGTCAGGTGAAAAAATACGAAAAACAGAGCGATTTCCATTAACCTAACTGCTACGAAGACTTGTTATTCTCGCAAAATAGCTAAGATCATTGTAAATACTTTCCCTCAGCACAGCAGTTGCCACACAGCGCCAGTCGCTTCCCCTGCCTCACCAGCCAGTCGAGTCGGTTGCGCCGCGCCGTCCTGCTATGGCAAAACCCTGTGGTTACACGCCGTCGTACGTTGTTGTCAGGCGGCGACACCAACACACGGCACAACAGGACGCATCTCAGTCCACCACAGACCCTAAGCCTGACAAGACCGTCAAGCAAAGTGGCAGATCACGTGCAAGGGTTCCCATCTCCCCTCTAGTCCACCACCCAGGTACAGTCACGCTCAATAGTTTCTTTACACCCCCACCCAGGCAGCGTGGCGGCTGGGGCTGGGAGATGATGCACCACGCTCCCTCTTACACCTCTTCAGCCCGGACCTGTCTTAGTTATATGGTTCCATTTATCTTTTCTTGCATTCACTTACAACCTTCCTTTTCAACTAACCCACCGCCTGTGACAGTGTATAGCGTCATCAGTGTTATGTCTGTGGGAGTGACTCCTCCCTCTTTGCTTTCGACTCAGGTGGTCTTCCTTACCAATCTGGACTGAAAATTTGAACTTAGCACCCTGTCGTTTTCTTTCATTGGTTTCACTGGTGTTAGTAGTGAAACATTACTTATTATTGTTATTATTATTATTACTATTATTATTAGTAGAATCATATCATCATCACATCATCATCATCATCAGTATTACAGCCCCCTGAAGGATCATTATTTTTATGCGCTCGACCATAAATGGAAATCATGTAGCCTAAACTTACCATACAAGTGTATCCTTGCAGAAAATTCCCTTGTTGTAATGTAACCATCGTGTGACTACAAGGTGCTGCTCTAAGGAATGTGTTGTGAAGGTCTAATTTATCAGCGAAAGTAGAGGAATGTCATGGAGTGTTCTGGAATCAGAATGCGGCCAGTTTGTAACCTTCGCTTTAGTGCTAAAAAAAAAAAAAAAAAAAAAAGCTATTAGTGTGCCAC
>JAGKTI010008831.1:0-32493 GCA_018397915.1 Birgus latro
GTGTGTGTGTGTGTGTGTGTGTGTGTAATATAAATCATATTTTCATAATGGCTTATTTACATTCTAAAAAAATTTATAATTTAAAGAATCAAATAAGCTTATTTATGGCAGCATAAGTTTAGTTCTATATTTAACTGCATAAACATAATCCTTTCTGGGTAGGGAAGAGCCATAGCTCGAACAGTGGGGACCATCACCTCCTCCAGCATTTCGAGATATATTTAGGCGTTAAACCGCCCTTCGATTTCTGCAAGTATCCCAACGCCGTATAAGTGGACCCATCCCCACACATTACATGTCACATGGCCACTTCTGGCGACTTCGCAAATGTTCTCACGAGAGTATCTGGTGCCACTTCATCGATAACAGTGAAGTTGACCATGTGTTGTGGAAGAAAATGTTTTTCCATCCGAGAAAATAACTGTGCCCCAAAATCCAGGTTCTTGTTCACATACGTCTCTGCAAATCTGAGGTGAAGATTGCGGTGTCTCACAGTCAGTTTCTCTTTCTCTGCGGGAATTCTGTGATGCAACCCCCTTTCCCTCAGTTGACGATGCACTGTATCACTCTATACTTGCATGTAGAGATTGTCTCTGATAGCAACAGCATTCGTAATCAGAGTTCTTGATGCTTCCTCTATGATTCTGTGGTAGTCCTCCTAGGCGCCGCAGACCTTGGACGATCTAGCAAATTACCTTCTGCTTTCCACCTTCTCCATTATTTGTCAACAGTTGTATGAGACACATCTAGTTCGTGAGATATTTCAGCAGTGGAGTGTCCTGCTTCCTTCATTCCAATTATCCGTCCTCGGTGGGCTATCTTATCGTGGATTTGGGCCATGATCTTTGAGCTTGTGACTAAGTGAGGTTCAACGGGGCTCTGATTAAGTTCATAGCATCCATTATAACTACACCTCTATATGAGGTTATAATAGTGTTCACCGACTCACGATGCATGCATGGAATAAAAATTTACTCAGATCGCTGCATCAAGTTTGGAGAAAGTAGGATAACACAAGTGACGTCATACCGAAAATTATGGCTTTAGGAACATAGAAAAAAGAATACAAGAACATTCAGTCCAGATTGGTGGATATACTGGGTTATTGCCGTTAACAGAATAAAAGAATGCAGGCAGAGTGGCGGGTAAAGAAAGTAGTGGAGAAAGAGAGAGAGTGAGGGAGGGAATGGGGGAGGGAGGGAGAGTGAGAAAGTTGGGGGTGGGAGGGACACCATGAGGGAGGAAAGTTAGAGATGGGGAAGGAGGTTGCAGTTTCATTATTCTGAAACAGCAAATGAATTTCTCACACGTCATTTTATAAGTTCTGACGGCTTCTGCATTTTCTTATGTTATGGATATAATTTGTATTCGAAACTATTTTACAGCCAACTCTACTGATAATAAAAAATAAAATCATAAATGGCTTTTAAATGCATATGTGGCAACTACTGACTTTACACTATTGCCAGACCAACTGACGCACTCCATACGAGTAGCCTTGCAGCAAATTTCTGCTGACTACTGTACATTCACGAGTAGCTGACCAGTCTACTTCCCTTAGTGAAATTACATGATCAAAAAGCCTCGAGTCACCACATGGGATCAAGCTAAGGCAAGGCTGCCACTCCAACTCAGACACTCTAACCACCACTTGATATCACCAGATGTCTCATTAACTATCTACCTAATTATCCATCTATGAGCTGCATTTTTTTTCTTTTTTACCATTTACAGTGTAACACCTGGTGGACTTCTGGGTCAAAGAACTCCAACAAGATGGTGCCAATACACACTTAGATCTAAGGGACAGTTGGGATTTACTGCTCACAATGCTATTCAAGGATGAGTGAGGATGGATACCCTCGCCTTAAAAGCCTGGAATAAATAGCCTATCCTCAGGTTCCTACACTCCTGATGGGGCAGAAAAGTATTCAATGATGAATGGATAGATGAATCAATCAGAATACTATCCAGCACAACAATATAATTCCTCCCCTGCAATGATGTCTTAAAAAACCCCATTTTCACCAACATCCTGCCTTTTTTGCTACCCACAGGTGAGTTGAGGCATGGTCTACAAAACAGGGAAAAGGAAAAAAGCATGATAGTGAAAGAACTAACAAACAGCATGCTCACAGACATGGATCATACATTCATTATCACCATTCTGGCCCCTGGAATCCTGACTCCACCTCACAGGCACACCTTCCAGAGGTAATACTGTAAGCTTCATAATTACTGTACCAATCTGTCAATAGGTGAAACATATGAATAACACAGTACAATACAATAAAAATTTATTCCTTCCCAACAGCTTCATCATCTGTCAGGATGCAATTAGCTGATTTTGGTACTTGGTTTAGCTTCCAGTTCATAGAAAACATCAGCTGTACCACGGCCAACACCAATACTGTACTGGGATTCCTTGAGGAAACATGGCATGATTTTTATGTGTGTATGAATGTATGTATGTACACTAAAAAAAATAAAAATAAATAAAAACAATAAAAAAATAAAATACCCATATTTTAAAACAAAGAAAAATATAAATACTGTACAGTACACACTGCAATGAAAAAATAATAATAATAAATCATATAGCAAACTTTCACTCTACCAAGCACAGTTTCTAATGGATTTAGGATCCAACTGTCCTACTTGAGGCAATGAACTTACCCAAGTGTATGAAATGGGAGGTGCCAGCTGTCCTCTACTATGTTTTATATACTGTATAGTATACTACAGTATTTTTTAATGATCTATGATTTCATGACAGTGGTGCATGCAATGTGCATGGTATTGTTTATTCATATTTAGGATATTTCGGCTACAGTCGGAAGTAATGGACAATCAGTTTCAATGGACTGATCTTTCCGCAAACCTGTCTGTTAGAATGAGGGTTTATTTTACTGTACACACTGCTTTATATAATAATAAGATACCGTACATACCATACACAGCTACTTCATACTGAACAGTGTGCATAACATGGTCTTTTCATAAGAGAAAAAATGTTCTGTTTCCTATCATGGTTTAGCTACAGGTATGTGAACTTACTCCAGCACATGCTATCTGCAGCTTCATGGACATATTATGGATGGAATATGAGGCTCTGTGGCACTTCTTCCTTGGAAATTTAATAAGCATATTGTACCACAACACTCTCTTGTATGCTACCTATATCAGATTAGTTTGCATAAAACATGAATATACTTGGTGTAATGTGAAGACTGAATCTCTAGTATGTGTTTGAGAACTCCCAAAGCCACAAAAAATATGAACCTCATGTACTGTAAGGGCCAGTAAATTAATGGGTTATATGATAAATGCTTCTGTTTGCTGGATCAGAGGGTGCAGTGCCTAAATACTCCCCATTCTTTACCTCCTGCCTCCTTTTCTCCTCTCCTATGATGCTGGAGAAGGAAATAAGAGGAAACTGCAGCAGAGCTCCCATGCATAGAATTTCCTTCAACAGACTATAGTAATCTTTCAATTACCTGTTGCATTTCAGTCAAGCCGTATGCCAAATAAAATGAAATGCCGGATATTGCAAAGTACCCCCCATCGGCTCAACATTCAGTGTGATGCCGGATACTGTGTTGCTATCTGTCTTGACTAAAAACTTTCCCATAAGTAAAAGATGAAAAGTAGACATAAAATACAATGAAATAATGTTACAGTATAGTAATACTGTGCTGGTTGGCTACCGATTAGGAGTCGGTTGATACGCCTCAAAGCCGGATATTGCATATAACTGCAGGTTACGTCCCGTTTTGATGCCGTATATTGAATACTGTAATTTTACCAGTTACTGCTTTAACAGAGCTGAGCCAGCACCGGCAGATATTGTGTTGGGTCAGATACTGCGATGACATATAGCTGAGAGTTTATAATTATCATTGTGACATTTACACAGTTGAAGTATGCATAATTTTAAATATATTCAATACACAACTTCCATCTGTTTTACAAGCAAGCCGTGGTAAATGGACATCCGCCATGTCGAACTTTCTGGTTGGTTCAGCTCTAAAACCAATCCATCAAAAATCACTCGTACATAATAATTTAATATGACCAAACCTAATACAACTTAACCCAACCTACTAGTAATTCAACCAACACGATCTGCAACAATCCAGGGATGAATCAATTTCGGGTCTGAATCGACCTATTGCCATCTGTAAGTTGCCATCACCATCAACAAGCTCCTTAGCAGCATGTTATTTCAGCAGAATTTGTGTCAAATGAATTATACAATCTTTAATACCATAAATGATATTTCTGCAGAACGAGGGTGAGTAAACACGCTTTACTTCATGGGGCTGAAACACCTTACCGTATCAGTTCTATTCCTGAGAGTCTTAAATGAATGCTTCTCATTCAAATTTTTTCCCTACGGTATTTAGCCATGTTCCTCCTGCTGTATCAACTATTTCTTGTGTGTAATGGTGGACACTTCCAACATACATCCCAGTTGACTTTTGGTACTCACCTGGTTGGCTACCCCATTACAATTTAACAGTATGGCTCGGTAGGAATCTGCTTTTTAAGAAGCAGGGCAGCCCATACCTGCTGGCATGCCAGCCCCATTCCCTATACACATCATCATCTGAATATACTATTGAGTAGGGGCTGAGTTTTGTGCCATATGCAGGGTTGATAAACTACTTGAAGGACTTCGAATTATGAATCGTAGTTATTCAATATAATCAAACAAGATGTGCCCTAGTTGTGAGTGGAGGGACTTTTTAAATGAAGTAACTGAGTCGGCACTAACAGTATTATCAGACAGAGAATTCCAGAGGTCTATACATCTGATACTGAAAAACCTGCGTCTACTCTCAGATGAAATGCGGGGCTTGGCCACCTTGAGTCTATGACCCCTGGTGTGAGTTAATGAAGGAAGAGAAAAAAATTTTGGGCAGTGTAATTGGGATTTGGTGATGAAAGATTTTCCAGTATTTAATAAGGTCAGCTCTGATCAGTCTCCCTTTTACAGAATACAGGTCCAGGTTTTTCAGACGGTCAGCATAACTGAGTTTGGACAGGCCACTGATTTGCTTGGTTCATCTGCGCTGTACAGACTCCAGGAGCTCCAGATCTCCGTGGCAGCCTGTATGCCATACAGTGGAGCCACACTCCATGATAGGTCTGATGTGGGATTTGAACAAAGTCAACATAAAAGCTTGGTCACGACAGAGGGTGGACTTCAACAAAATATTTGCCAGGCCTGCTGCTTTTTTTACGGTATTTCTTATGTGAGAGTGGAATTTCAGTGAGCTGTCAACCAAGATACCTAAGTCTTTGTGTATAGTTTCTATGGAGAGACTGGTGTTGTTCATGTGATAGTGCTGAAGTGCGCCAATAGAGTTCCAATCTACTGGGCCTCTCTGACATCGCAGTACGGTGCACTTGTCAAGATTGAAACGTAAACCCCAGGACTCAGTGACCTTGCACACCATATCTATGTCCTTCTGACACGTATTTATGTCTGCAGCTAACGAGGAACAGGTATTGTGATGCAGCTTGAGGTAAATCTTCATGTCGTCAGCAAAGAATTTGCATTTGGAGCGTATATATGATGGTAGAAAGCTTATGTATACCAGAAAGAGCAAGGGGCCTAGAACAGATCCCTGGGGGACACCACTGAGAACATTCCTTAAGGAACTGGTGCAGCCAGACACAGACACTTTCATGGTGCGGCCAGACAGGAAGTCAGAGATCCAGGACAGCAAGGAACCACTGACCCCCAGTAGTCTCAGCTTGTCAATGAGTATTGAATGGTTGACAATGTCAAAGGCTTTGCTAAAATCAAACAAGATGACATCCACTATATACCCAGCATCCAACCACGCTGTACCTCTTACTAACCTTACATTTTGGGCCATAAGTCCAATGGTACGCCTCATAGCTCCTTTTTCTAAGTGTTTACTGGTAAATACCCTTACTGCAACACAGAATTCTTGTGCATGATGTTTACTTTTATTATTCAACACTGCATTAGGAACATACATGGGGATAATGAGGTGTAATGGACAGAAAAAATGCCGAGGATTAGCTGTTATGATGTCTGCAAAAACCACTTGTAATATGACCCTTTAACCCAACCTAACCTATCCTAGCAATTTTTTCTAACCTTATTTAGCAACATTAACCTACTCAAGATACGAGTTTTTGCAAGTTCACCATTACAAACGCTGGTGAGGCACAAGGAATATGATGATGGTATGGCAAAAAATATTCAACAGAAAGCAACTATTTATTACCAAGAAAATTGAAAAATATAGAAAACACTGGAATAACTGCAACTGAACTGGTAAGGAACTTCTGCGGCTTCAAGTAAAAGATACACATACCCCAGGGCGCCATAAAGGAATTATACAATTATAGGGGATATGCCTTCATAAAATCTTAATTTTTGTAAATGGGGGCTCTCCTTCAGTTTGTTCGAAAATAATAATATTCTCAATTCGCATTTAACAACACAAATTTCAAAGAACTATTAGGCAATCCCAAATTACTCCAATCAAGATAAGCATAACGCATATTATACTTAAGAATATATAGCATTTTTGGCAATTAACAAGACTTACTACGGTACAATTGAAATGTAAAGAAATTGTGCATTCCAGCAAACAATGCAAGGAACTTTTGGCAAACTCTCTTGCTTCTGTATTGAAATGAAGATAAATTGCCACAAAATAAAATATACGAAACATTCCATTTCTCATACATGCACCACCACCACCCCACCCCTCTCCTCTTGCATCTCTCATTCCTTCGTCCTTCCCTCCACTTGCACACACTCCTCAAACCGTCTAATTCTTTAACTAAGCGCAAAACAGCTAACAATCTTACCATTATGAATATTTCGTATTTTTTTCTGCTCCTTAGCCACCGTCAGCGTCGCCTCAACACGATGAATGTTATGGCGTCTTAAATACGGGTCCTGTAATGCGTTTTAATTGGTTTTACTTCTGGAAGTTAATTAGTTTTTCTTGGAATACTTGACCATACTTCAAGAATATTGAAAAGGATATTAACCTATCTACAGTAAATATATTAGAATTATTGCGTAAGCGTTGAAAATTCATGGCTAGTAGCTACAACATAAGCCGTTTTCTAAGTACACAAACGTTTTGCAAATTCATGTAACCTTTTACATAAAATTATATCAGTTTACAATAACATAATATCCGTTATTTAATATAACTGCTTAGGCTTAGCTGACTTAGGTAAAATAATACTTGTCACCGTTGACGAGAAAACGGGTACGCTAAATAACTAAAATCTATCTCTCTATTGTCAGACGCCATAATCTCGTAAGGGGTGGCCGTTTGACTTGAGTCATTTGTTTTACGGGGAGGGGCACTAACCCTCCACCAACCCACTTGTTGACACCTAGGGAGCACGTATGGCTTGGTTATAGTTACCATCCAGCATTGTAAACGGTTTCTTGCCTTATAGGAAACCATTTGGCTTGTCACTTATGTAAAGCCACCTGTAAAGAAAAGCAATAAGAAGTGACTGGAAAGGTGGGAGAAATAGGAATAAAGGAGGACAGGCACAGAAAAAGAACGATAAAGGCTAAGGAAGAAGTAGGCAGCACTACGTCGAGGGGATAATTCTATAATTACGCAGTTCATAAAAAAGAGGCTCAGAAAAGTTCATAAACAAGTAACATCGCGTAACTAATTGTGTGGGATAAACAGACTGCCCCTTATTACCCATTCCGTAGTGCAGAAGCCTGAGGCTAGCCTACCTAGATGATCAGCGAACTTGTAATTTTCATGGGCAAAAAACCTTTGGCCAACTCGGGGGCAGAACCTATGCAAAGCAGTCATTCCAACGGGGGAATTCTAATCACTGACGTGTATAACCAGGTCCCTGACATAGACAAAGGGACTCATGGAGGGGGTACTTTATGACCTAGCAGGGGTGAGGGGGTTGGGGGTGGTTAATGAGCAGGAGTACTATTGGAGGGGGTGATGTATGACCAAGGAGGGGGTTGGGGCATAGCCTGGCAGTAGCGGTATACCCGGAGGGGTTGCTGGGGGGGTGGGGGTTACTGGCACCCCTGAAATTCGTCTGACCAAACCAAATCGAATATGCCCAAACTTTTATCAAACTTTTCCTAAATATTTATTTTTTAATCCTTGCCACGTCCTTATCTAGGAGGTAAAGGAGTTGGGGTTGGACAGGTAACTGTGGAGTGGACAGGTAACTGTGGAGTAGATGGACAGGTGTAAATGGCATATGAAATACCGAGAAAGACATGTAATATCCTACTCTAAGTGGCAGTTTCGTGACATATCTTTCTTAGCAACTTATTGTGAACACTACAGTATATCCCTTGTACACTACGGTATATCCCCTTGTACACTACTGTATATCCCCTTGTACAGTATATTGGAAAAAAAAAATGATAATGTAAAGGTGGACATTTCGTAACGTTTCCTACTCTGATTTATTTTTGACATTACAACATGCTATCTTCCTGTAAACCATCCAATCTTACGTTGCCCCATAAGGAGCGTAGGAGCCCGGGGCTAGGTAAGTTGGTCCTGCCATTTAAGATGAGTGACCAGCCTCACTCATCCCTGAGTGGCATTAGCCTACATGAGCAATAAACCCCAACCATCCCTTGGATATAAACCTTCACGGGCTCAGTCCGACTGTAGTGCCATAATTTGGTTATATGGTTACCAGCCAGCATAGTAAATGGTATCCTGATGTACAGGAAACCATTTGGCTTGTCACTCAGTGTAGAGTCACTCATTGGCAGGAAGAAGAAAGAATGAAGGAAAGAGACAGAAGAGGGAATGTCAAGACTAACTTGCCTAGCCTCGGTCTCCTACACTCCTCATAGGGCAACAGTAGATGATGGATGGATGGATTAATGTCCAGCCCATCGGACTCTGCAATGCCCCTGCCACCTTCTCGCGTCTCATGGAGTCTGTCTTTAGTGGCCTCATGTGGGAGACTTGCCTAGCATACTTAGACGACGTTATCATTTTCAGCAAGACCTGGGCTAACCACCTCCATCACCTTAAGCAAGTCTTCCAGCAAATCAGACAAGCTAGGCTAAAACTTAAACCATCAAAGTGCGTCCTGGTGGCACGCACTGTTGCCTTCCTGGGGCATATCATCTCCCAGGAAGGAATTGCCCCCGGCCCAACAAACTCCGCACCATCACGGATCTTCCTCTACCAAAGATGTACATGAAGTCCGAGCTTTCCTGGGACTAACTACCTGCTACCAAAGATTTGCGACGGGCTTCGCCGACATCGCTAAGCCCCTCCACGGCCTAACTAAACAGGGCGAACCGTTCGAATGGACGGAAGAACGAGTTGCGGCATTCATCATCCTTAAAAACCAAGCTCATCACCACCCCCATCGTTGCCTTCCCTGATTACAACCTACCATTTTGCCTATACACGGACTTCTCGTTAGTTGCGATCGGCGCCGTCCTGGCCCAAGTGCAGGAAGGATGACAGCACAGTATTGCTTGTACCAGCCGAACTCTCAACCAAGCTGAGAGAAACTATGCTGCCTCAAAGCAGGAGTGCCTCGGGATAGTCTGGGCTCCTCGAGCACTTCCGGGCTTACCTGTCCGGCACTAAAGTCACCATCATCACAGACCATCAATCGCTCCAGTGGCTCCGCCAATCCAACATGCATAATGCACAACTCA
The DNA here is from genome assembly GCA_018397915.1 of Birgus latro. Lineage (NCBI taxonomy): Eukaryota > Metazoa > Arthropoda > Malacostraca > Decapoda > Coenobitidae > Birgus > Birgus latro. Next base: position 9,695 of record JAGKTI010008831.1, read on the forward strand.
TCAGATGGAGAGAAACGCTAAAGGATTTCCATTATGAAATCTCTTACCACCCCGGAAAACTCCACACGAACGCCGACGCTTTATCCCAGCTTTCGGTACAACCCATCCCCAGAACCAGAGCTAGTGCAACGATGGCAAAAATCGTGATCGACCCGACTGGATACCTGCCCACGTTTTTACCAAGCTCCACCAACAAGGTAATCACCTTTCACACAAACAGGCCACATCGTGCTCGACCCCGAAACCGCCCTTGACACCCTGACCCACCTCCAGTCTAACAACGGAATACACGTGGGCACTACTACAGATGTTTTGGGACATCTATTGGACCCCAAGCCCCTCCGATCTGGCCCAGCGAGTTGTTCAAGCCTGCCCGGCCTGCGCCCTCGGGAAAGACATCACCCATACACCCGGCCCCGCCAACAAAATCACAGCTCACAAACCCTGGCAACTCATGGCCGTGGACGTAGTCAGCGCCTTACCACTGAAAGCTGGCTACCAGTACATAATCACGTTCGTGGACAGCTACTCAAAATTCCTCATTGCATGTCCAGCCAAAGAACACCACGCCATAGCAGTAGCTAAGCCCTCGTCCGCCACGCCTTCCCCTATTTTGGCATCCCGCAGGCGCTACATTCTGACAACGCACCCGAATTCACTGGGAAAATATGGCAAGAACTTGCTACCATCTTCGGATACCATATTTCCCACTCCTCCCCCTACTGGCCCCAAGGCAATGGAATATGTGAAAGGAGCCATCACACCCTTTTAAACTAGGTGCGAACACGATTAGAAGAGACAAAAAATGAAGACTGGCCTGCCCACGTAAAAATTGTACAGTGGGGACTAAACTCTTGCCCCTGAGACGATGACATTTCTCCCCACGAACGTATCTTTGGAGAAGCCCCGTATCTCCTACCCCTCAGACATCACCTCAAGCCTCCGACCACGTCCCCAGCGTCCGAACCCCTTCACCACCTAAAACGCAGGTTACACCACCTACAGAAACAACAAGACCTGAAACTGGACATCACTCCCACCAACCCCTACAAGCCAGGAGACACAGTGATGGTGGCCCAACTGCCAACCCCACACAAGCTGGCCCCTCGCTTCACAGGACCCTACACAGTTATCCAAGTCCCCAACCCGTACCAAGTCACAATCAATTATCACGACACCCCCCGCACCTACCGCAATAGACATGCGAGACCCTACACACCAGGCACACTCCCACCCGCTCCGCCCCCTAAATCCCCCGGCTATGCCACCTCATCTCCTTTCACAACCCCCACCTCTCCCTCCGACTCCTACTCCCTATACCTCACACCTTCATCCTCCTCTACCCCGTCTCCCATCCCCTCTTCCTCACCCGCCGCTTCATCATCCCCCTCCCCCCCTCTGCACCTGCCTCCCCTCCCTCCGCCACCGCATCACCTCACCTGCCCACCCACACCACCACTCCTATGCCGCATCACACGCCGCATTGCCCAACCATTAATCCGCCACCCCTCCTCACACCACCATGTCCTAAACACCTTACACCCACCAAACAACTCGCACCACCCCCTTTACGCCACATTCCTCCAGCACCGACACCACCCACCCTCGCCACCCCACCACCCACTCCACCTACACCATCTTCGCCACAAGCCATCACACGCCGCTCCATATCACACACACCCCTCCCCACCCATGCACAAACTCACCGCCACAGTGACCAAATCAGGACGAGTCTCACGCCCACCCCAGTGATACACCACCACCCCCTCACCCTCAACCCCAACACCGCCAACACCAACCTGGTGACATATCACCTCACACCACAACATCAGACTGCCACCACCCATACCTACCATCTCCAGGCACGGGGACGTGACTTTTTCGCCACTGACGGTAGTGAAATGCAGACTACCGAAGTGCCCCAAGAACCTTACCTGGCCAAGACACCCACCCCAGGAGGAGACAACCAAGGGGCAGAAATAGTCAGTGCGGGCTCAGTGCAAGACAGGCGCACCTGTGCCTTTCCCGCACGCCCCTCTCACACTCAGGTAACTCGCCACCGAGTTATCAGACACAGCAGACTACATCTCTGCCGGACCATGCCTTGCGAGGATTGGGGTAGGGCTACTCAACTAGTCCCAGTCAGTGCCCAGGAGACGGCCATTAGCTGCCCTTTCGCTGATACCCCACCACCACACCAGGTGACGGCCACAAGCCGCTCGTGCTATAACCCTAAAAGAGAAGGGGAACAGGTGATGGCCACAAGCTGCTCCCACTTTAACCCCAAAAAAGAAGGGGGACAGGTGACGGCCACAAGCCGCGCCTCCATCAGGAGGGACCCTACAAGCCGCACCTGCTGGAGGGTGATGGCCACAAGCCGCACCTGCTGGAGGGTGATGGCCACAAGCCGCACCTGCTGGAGGGTGATGGCCACAAGCCGCGCACCTGCGGGCCCTCTGGGAAGCAGGACGCTGGTGATGGCCACAAGCTGCACCTGCACCCCCGTGATGGCCACAAACTGCACTTGGAGCATAGTCCTTGCAGGGCATGGCACCCAGGTGATGGCCAAAAGCCGCACCTGTGAGCGGGTGACGGCCATAAGCCGCACTACGCCCACAGGCAGCCAGGGGCACGAACCCTCAGTGACAGCTACAAGCTGCACGAGGGAGGAGACAGCCGCAAGCCACTCAGCCTTTCGTGTCCTAGGGGACTTGGGAACGGCGGAGGAGACAGCCGCAAGCCACTCAGCCTTTCATGTCCTAGGGGACTTGGGAACGGCCACAAGCCGCACCAGGGAGGGAACAGCTATGTGCCGCCCCTTGCCCCCTACCCCAATGCCTTCCCCACCTGAGGATTTCCCGGGCTTTATGGAGTCTGCCTGTGGCAGCTGGGGTATCCTCGCCCCTTCTCCAAATAGGGACACCCTCCTGCTGGAACAACAGCTGGAGGAGACCTGGCAAGGCCCCATGGTATCTGGGGTCCTAGCTCTCCAGCCCACCCCTTGGCAGTCCCAGCCCCTGACGGGCTCTTCACCACCGAGCTGCCGCAGTTCACCCCTGACGAAGGCTCGGCAGAGGAAAGACAGCAGCCCCTGGACCAGCCGAGGCATCCCCAGGACCCCGGGGCGCACCCTTCCAAGCCCCACCCAGTGACCTCCTGCCCGTCAGAGTGGGCGCCGACAGGTGCACCTACTCTCTCTGTTCAGGCCCAGCCCCTAGGCCTGACCCCCCACGGGTCCCTCAGGAAGGACGCTTACAACACGCCGCCCTCAGACCACTCCCGGACGACCCAGTTATGGCCCAGCCTCCCGACGAGACCCCAGACGAACACCAGCAGGCTGGCCTCCTAACGAGGCCCCAGACGAGCACCAGCAGTCCAGCCTCCTGACAAGGCCCCAGACGAACACCAGCGGTCTGACCTCCTGACGAAGGCCCCTCCAGATGTCCCGACACCTGCAGCCTCCTGACGCAGGCCGCCACCCCTGGACCCTCCTCTACTGCCGGGCCTCACCCTACAGCAAGCCCAGGCTATGTCCACCTGTCCCAGAGTCCTCCAGCCCTGTCCTATTTGTGTACTTATTTCCTTATCAAGTGTGCCACTGTCTGTATTTGCCTCAGTATGTAATTTAAGTCCTGTCCTATTTGTGTACTTATTATTTCCTTATCAAGTGTGCCACTGTCTGTATTTGCCTCAGTGTGTAATTTAAGGTAATATACGTGTAAGGTTTGTTGCCTCGAGTTTTTATGCCCTGTTCCCTCTAGTTGCCCTAAGATACCCAACCCAGCTCCGTGTCTAAGGGACGAGAAGTTGTGCCTTTCACACTCAGCATAACAATAATAATAATAATAATGATGATAATAATAATAAGCAGTAGGTGGGGATGCTCACCATCCACTCAATGTAGTGCTGCTCTTGCATGCCTGTCCTTTCCTCTCTTCCTTCCTCTTCTGTCTTTCTTTTCTTCATTCATTCATCATCTAATTCAACGATTCCCGAGAAGCGTAGGAGCCCGGGGTTAGGCAAGCTGGTCCTGACATTAAAGATGAGAGTGAGCAGCCTCACTCATTTCTGAGTGGCATTACATGAGCATTAAACCCCAATTACCCCTAGGATATAAACATGCACTGGCTCAATCCAACTGGAGCACCTTAACCCGTGGATTGCGCAATTACAGTAAACCCTTGATAAGCCGAACTATATGGGGCTCTACCCTGGTTCGAATTACCGAATTTTCCGGCTTACCGAATTTTCACCCCCCCAAATTGCTAAATTACCGAATTATCACCCCCCAAAATTGCTAAGACAATACCTATTACTTGTCCTTTCAACACTAAATTAAAGAAGCATATATAAATAAATTAGTTATGACAAAAAACAATATAGTGCATTTAATATACATTTAACCCCTTCAGTGCTGGGTGTATTTTCATTTTGTTCTTGCTGCCACCAGACAATTTTAGTCAGTGTAGGTTGGATCTGTGGAAGTGCACGGGGTTGGTACAGCCTTCGTTAGCCCCTTCAGTATGCGAGTCCAGTCCTGAGTGCTATAAAATCGGCTGGAGGAAGCGTAAATAAAGTAGAAATAGACATCACAGTACTGAAGTGGTTAATTGGTAGAAAATAATTCACAGAGGCAGTACCGACTGTCGGTAACGTGTGTTGGAGATGGATTTTCACCCCCCCAAATTGCAATAACAATACTTATTACTTGTCTTCTTAACACTAAAGTAAAGGAGCATATACAGTGTATAAACTAATAAAGAAAGACAAAAAAGAAAGAATTCAGTGCACATAATTTGCCTTTCGTCAGAGGCAGAAGATCGTCGGCAGTTTGTTTTGTTTTGGAGACGGAGGTGGTGGAGGTGGTTTAACTCACACTTGAACATAAATTCTAAAAAGTATCCAGTATTTATGTCACTCTATAGTAAGAACTAAACTTAAATGTAATCACTATAATAGACTGCAGTGTAACATCTTTCATTAGAAGCAGTAGATTCTTTGGCAGTTTGTTTTGTTTTGGAGACAGAGGTGGTGGAGGTGGTTGAGTTCATACTGTAACGTAAATTCTAAACAGTACCCAGTATTTATTTCACCCTATATTAAGAACTAAACTTAAATGTAATCACTGTAATGGACTGCAATGTAACACCTTTCATTAGAAGCAGTAGATTCTTCGAAGTTCGGCAGTTTGTTTTGTTTTGGAGACGGAGTTGGTGGAGGTGGGTTAGTTCATACACTAACGTAAATTCTAAACAGTACCCAGTATTTATTTCACTCTATATTAGGAACTAAACTTAAATGTAATCACTGTAATAGACTGCAATGTAACACCTTTCGTTAGAAGCAGTAGATTCTTCGAAGTTCGGCAGTTTGTTTTGTTTTGGAGACGGAGTTGGTGGAGGTGGGTTAGTTCATACTTTAATGTAAATTCTAAACAGTACCCAGTATTTACTTTACTCTATATTAAGAACTAAGCTTAAATGTAATCACTGGCTCAGTAGGTTAGAGCGCTCCGCTCTGGCCGTAGGGTCGGAGGATCGAATCCACCCAAGGGTCATTGGTAGACATCAGGAAGGGCATCCGGTCATAAAATGCTACACGCTCCAATCCAAAAAGGCCGACTCATGCAAGCATGTTGCAGCCTTCAAAAACAAAAATGAAACTTTAATCACGATCACTACAGTGTCACACGCGCACTTTTTTTTTTTTTTAGCTTCATTCCTTTATGACTAGAGGTGCCAGTATCACTTCTTTTAAGCTATGAACCTTCCATGACAAGGCAGAAGGCAAAAGGAGAGCACTAAATGACAGTAAGAATGGTGCAACTACAGTCCCCAAAAGCAAGCAGCAGACTGGCGCCATGAGTCCGCTTGGCGCCATTTCTCCCCCTACTTTTGCATTTCGGCCTACTTCATACGTGGTCTCGGCCTGAGTTCGGCTAACTGAAGATTCCGGCTTCTAAAAGTTCGGCTTATCAAGGGTTTACTGTACCTTTTTTATTCCCACCCCGTGGTGTGCAAAAAGTGGAAAAAAAAAGTTTTTGTTTATTATAAACTAGAAGATAAGCGTCCAGGGCATCATCTGGTGGGGAAAAAAAAACTCTCCGTCTTTGCGTAGCACCATGCGTAAGTTTACATAGGAATGGAGTAGTGATTTTTTTTTCTTTTAGTTTTTGTTTATGAAATGTACGCCACCAAAACGCCCCACCTGGACACGACGACGACCCTAGGAGGAGACAACCGAGGGGTGAATGCAGTGAGCGCGGGCTCAGCACAAGAAGGGCCCACCTGTACCTATCCCCTATGCCCCCCTCGCGCTTAGGTGCCTCACCACCGAGGTATCAATCACAGTGCACAATACCTCAGCCGGACTAGCTCTCACCAGGGTCAGGGTAGGGCTCCTGTCCTAGAGACAGGAGCTCCTACCAAGCTGCCCTCAGACCCTCCCGGACGATCCAGCAGTGCAGGCCTCCTGAAGAAGGCCCTCCCAGATGACCCAGCAGAGATTGGCCTCCTGACGAGGCCTCAGATGACCCAGCAGTAGCCAGCCTCCTGATATAGGCCCCTAGATGACCCAGTAGCTGTCCGGGCTCCTAACAACGACCCCGGACGCCCTCACGGCAGCCGGTTCCCCTCTGACAAAGGCCGCCGCCCTGAGCCACCTCCCTACAATGGGCCCCTCCCCGGAAGCAGCACTGGCTACGTTACCTGCCCCAGAGTCCTCCGGCCCTGTCCATTGTATTATTTCTTGTGTGAAGTGTGCCACTGTCAGTATTGTGTCATCGTCAGAATAGAGGTAATATACATGTAAGGTTGGTTGCCGAGTGTTTTTATGCCCTGTTGCTTTTAGTTGCCCTAAGTATACCCAGCCCGGTCTAGAAAGAGGACCCCGCACTAAGTGCCACGTTTAAGGAACGAGGAGTTGGTCCTAAAACACGCCGCACAACAGTTGGCATCATCTGGTGAAGAAAAAAAAAATCTCACCCTCCGTCTTTGAGTAGCACCATGTGTAAGTTTGTGTACGGGTGGAGTAGTGAACAGTGATGCACTGCCACTGGAAGGTTAGCACAGCCTGAGCAGTGGCTCGCAACCTGGCCCTTCCCAGCCTTAGCTGTGGCTCGCAATCCACGGGTTAATTACCTACTAAACCACCAGATGCCATAATTTTGTTGTATGGTTACCACCCATAGTAGTAAATGGTTTTCTGGTGTACAGGAAACTATTTGGGCTGTCACTCAGTGTAGAGTCACCCATAGACAGAAGAAGGAAGGAAAGACTGAAGAGGGAGGACGGAAAGGAAGGAAGATAGGAAAGGGCAGACACCGAAGAGCAGCACTACATCGAGTGAGTGGATGGTGAGCGCCCCCACCAACCACTTATACAATTATAATAATCATCATCATCATTATCATCACCCGGACCTCCTTTCCCACCTTAGGGCAGGGTGAGGAGTAGTAATGTCCAGACAGCCCAAATTTGCCCAATCCAATGGGCCATGCTTCCATTCACTCACCACTCAAACCCCCAGAATCCTGGCTCGACCTGATATGCCAAAAACATTCACCACGTTCTGTAGCTTCACGTAAACGTATCCAACAGAGTCAATCTGGACACTGTCATGTTATAAAGGGGTGCCAAATCCCTGATCATGTGCTTCTCACAATATTCATCCAGGCAGCTCGATCTAGTCAGTCCCCTCACCGACTTCCAAACCTCCCTAAAATGTGCCCCGACGACGACACCCCCACCCACCAAGGAGATAACGGGGAGGTGACAACCACCCTACAAGGGGACACCGGACGGGTGGCTCTACCTTCCGGGCCACACTGGCCCACGTCACTTTCTCCCAAACGCCCCTCCTCCCCGCAACCGGACCGACACCAAGGTAGAAGTCCGGGGAAATAACTCTCTGGCCGCAGCAGCCATCGCCAGACTCGGGGTGGGATTTGCTCTCAAGCAGTCCCATGTAGGCCCTCGGCAAATCCTGCTGGATGGGGAAACGACCGCTGGTCTTCCCATTCCTACGGTACCCCAGGGGAGTAGCGGCACAGCAACATCCGCCAGATTTGCTGCAGAGGGAGTGACTGCCGGTTCTCTCTCTTCTGCCACCCACCTTTGGGAGTAGAGGCACAGATATGTCCGCCAGACTAGCCGATGTGAAAGCATCTGCCAGACCACCCCTGCCCGTCCCAGGGAAAGGAGCAGAGCCTTGGTAGTGTCCGCCGGACCTGCCATAGCGGAGGCACCTGCCGGGTACTCCGCAGCTGCTACTCCTTCCTGGCAGCGGGAGTGTGGTGGCATCCGCCGGACCTCTCCATCCTGCCGCCCCTGGGACGAGTGGTGCCCCGGTAATGTTGTTGGACTTACCAGGCGGGAGGAACGTCCGCTGGATCTCCTTCCTCCACTCCCCAACCCGGGAGCCGGGGCAACGTCTGCCGGACTTGCCAGGATGGAGGAGTTTCCTTGGAATCTCCTTCGTCCCCGGCGTGGAGTTCCAGTAGCATCCGTCGGACCTGCCAAGTAGAGGGAGCGACCGCCGGTTCTCCCTCCTCCACTAGGCTGGAGACTCCCGTAGAGAAGTAAGTCTCTGGAAAGTCCATCCCTCCTGTGGCTGAGCGAGACACTCCTCCTCCTCCCCCCATACTACTTGGGACAGAGACTGCTCCCCAGCAGGTACGTCATGGCAGGACGTGGGGAGTGGACTAGTCGTGGGCGTCCTGTCGATCCAGCCGTTCCCTCTATGTGCCCAGACGCTGATGGACTCCCAGGGACGCCGCGGTCGCAGGCAACTCCTGACGGCCTCCTCTCCCCGGTGAGACCGCAGCCCCCAACCACCGAGGGGCACGCCACCGACCCTGGGCTCCACCCAGCCCGAGGCCACCCTCCGCACCCCGACTACATCCCGAGGCCGGCGTAGGGCCGCCCTCCTCTTGGCCCTGTTCAGCCCCAGTCCCGAGGGCCCGCCAACTCCCAAGGCCGCCTCCCGGAGGACTCAAGGTGGAGCTCTGTCCACACCACTTCGTCGCCCACGTCATGAGGCAGCCCCACATCACCTGGATGGCCTCCCCCCCTACACCGGGCTGCCACCTGAACTTTCCGGGATAAATCCCAGAACCATGAGTGTCACTGTTCCCTGTCGTAAGTCCCCACCAGAACTGTGAGTGTTACTGTCCCCCTGTCGAAAACCCCCTGTGAAGTATTCCCCATGTAACTCTCTCTCTCTTGTGCCAACCACTGTTTATTCCCGTGTTGTAACGATTGCCCCCAGTGACTCATATACTCCTGTGGTGAACATGTGACTCACGACCCCCCTGTGACTCCCAGTGTGCCCCCTTAAACGTGAAGGTTAAGTGCTCCCCAGTATCACAAGGAACTATACCTGAGGCCCAGAAATGCCGGACATACAGTGAGCACCAGACTTATAATTCCTAAGGTGTTATACCGCTAATTTGTGTTGCCCTACGTTGTACCATATGGGACTGTGTAAGTGCCACATGTGATATTCTATATTCTACTGTCAGTCGATCTATGTTAATATACGTGTAATACTGGTTTGCCTGTGTTTTTGCCCTGTTCCTTTGGTATATGTTCTGGCCCGGTCTTGAAATAAAGAACCAAAGGCTTGTGCCTGTGTCTTAGGGACCGAGAAGTCACGCCATAAAACACAGAGCATAATACTCTCTTTCACAAACACTCATCCACCATATCCCTCCACCTTCTCTGTGGCCTACCTTGCTACTCCCTCCTTCAAATTCGCTCAGATATACCTTTTTCACCACTCTATTGTTATCCATTTTCTCCACATGGCCATACCGTCTCGGTACACTCTCTTCGATTCTAGTGTCCACAGACTTCCTCACTCCACATCTTTCACAAATCACATTATTTCGAATCCTATCCACTCTCTGTACTCCACAAACATTCCTCAGTAGTCCCATCTCCACCGATCTCACTCTTGATTTTCCATTTTCATGCCACACCATAGTCTCACATCCATATGTTAAAGTTGGCACTAACACTCATTCATGCAACCCTCGTCCAGCTGCAACACTCAAGCCTCTGTTTCTTATCAAGGCCTTCACTGCACTAGCTACTTTCCTTCCTAGTGTCACTCTACTTTCCACTTGTTTTGCACATTTTCCTCTTTTTTTCTATTACTGTACCAATGTATTTGAACTCTCTCACCAATTCGTCTCTCTCCATTCACTGTAACACTGTACTGGGAGCCATCTTCTCTCTCAATAACCACCACTTTACTATTTAGTCTTTTCTACATTTACTCTCAAGGCATGATGCTCACAGACATCAGCAAAACTCTGCACTAGTCTACCAATTGTCCAGTATTTGCAAGTAGTATTGCATCATCAGCATACAACAAATTCAAGATATTCCATCCATCACCATTCATTACCAACGCCATCCCTCTCTCCATGACTTGTGCTTTTACTTCTCTCATCACCCCATCTATACATATATTGAACAACAATGGGGACATCACACAACCTTGATGCATGCCCACACCGGTGATGAACCTTCACTTAGATGCCCATAACCCTTACATCTGCTTCACTACCATCATAAAAACTCTTGACAGCACCTAGCAGCTTACTATCTACACCGTACATAGGCAAAACCTTCCACAAACCTTCTCTGTCTACTTTGTCGTATGCTTTTTTCCTGATCCATGGATGCCATACACACCTTACAGTCCTTCTCACAAGCTTTCTCCACTATCTGTCTCACTGCAAATATTTGATCCACACAACCTCTGCCACTCCTAAAACCACCCTGTTCATCACTCACTAGGACTTCTGATATCTCTATCTCTCTTACTTTATAATAATTCTTCCATACACAGAGAGTAGGCCAGCACACTCTCTTAATACCTCTATCTTCAACTGTCTACACCACACAACATTCACGTAAGATATCACACCTCCTATTCACACTCCCTTTAGCAAATGGCCGCTGCAATATTACTATCATAAGAGGTGGTATCTCAGATTCCCACCACCGGCAGGGTAGGGCTGGCGGCACAGGGTCCTCCCGGTTGCCATCAAGCGACTGTGCTGGCACCGACTGTTGCAATTTCCAATCTTGCTCGTCAGCAGAAAAGTGAAGGTACGGCCTTATTCTTTACTAATATCCATGGCCTGTGCACCAGCCTAAATTCAGTTCATTTTTTCCTACAGCCCATGTCCCCTCTGGCCCTATTCCTCACAGAACCACAAATCTCACCCTGTATTGAAATATCCCCATTTTGTTTTCCTGGTTACCATCTCCTCACAAACTTATGTTACAAGGGCGGCATTTGTTGTTATATCAAATCTCAATATGCAGTTGATACTATTTTAAACTTCATCCAATTTTGATTACCCATTGTATAAACTAAATCATCTAACTATTACCAAATACATCTGTGTAGTTTATCACTCCCCCAATGCCTCTTCAGAACCCAGTGTATTTGACTCAATATCCACACAGTTGAGTAACCTCAACCTTGCCCTTAGTACCGAAATTACCATTTTGGGTGATGTTAACGTACATAATGTTGAATGGCTATTGCATTCTGCCAGGACTGACGATGCTGGTCTAGAGTGCGAGCTATTTGCAGAATCGTTTAATCTCACGCAGCTGGTAAAGCAACCAACCAGAATATCAGACAATCCTGACAATAATCCCCATCTCTTGGATCTATTCCTGACAAATAATCCAGATCAATACAAGATAGAGGTACTGTCACCACTTGGATCCTCTGACCACAATCTCATCAAAGCCTCATTAGTTAGCCCCCCCAAACCTCCCTGTTCTGAACCTGTCAGGGTGACCCGATGGCACTTTGATAGGGCAGACTGGGATGGATTTAGAAGTTATCTTGCTGACATTACGTGGCAGTCTTTCTTCTCGAGTGATGCCAGTTCTACCCAGTTCCACATTAGTGATTTAATACAAGCTGGTATGGATTTATTCGTACCAAGTCAACAGTTCACTAAAAGATCGACCTCTCCAAAATGGTTTGATAACTGTGCCAGAGCAAAAGCCAAAAAGTCATTAGCATAAAACACTTACTTAAAATAAAAAACATCTGAATCACTCTGTCAATTTAAAATTGCCAGAAACCATGCAAAAGCTGTATTAAATCTCGCTAAATCAAACTTTCTTCATAATCAAGCATCAAAACTACTTAACAACCCTAATGACAATAGAATACTCTGGTCAACTCTTAATTCTTTCAATAATAACTTTAACAAGTCATCATCCATTCCTCCACTAAAATCTTCCGATGGCAACATTACAAATGACCCACATAGGAAACCAGAGATCTTTGCCAGTACATTTGCCAGAAATTCTACCTTAAAGGAAGCCAGCCATAACATCCCATTAGTAGAACTTGACTCTCCCGAAACTGTTCCACTTAAAATACAGACAAGATACGTAAAATCCATCCTAGACAATTTACCTACCAACAAAGCTCCAGGCCCAGATGGAATTCCAATTGTTCTGAAAAAGTGTTCCCCAGAACTTGCCCTGTTCTTGCTAAATTATTCAGAATATACATACGTACTTCTTTATTCCCTAATTCACGGAAAGAAGCCAACATCCACCCAATTCCAAAGAAGGGATGTCCCTCTGACTCCTCTGATTACAGACCAATAGCTAAGGTGACCAGATTTATTGGAGCTAAAAGCGGGACACTGTCACGTGCATATATATATACAGTGTATATATACAGAGAGAGAGAGAGAGTTAGATATACAGCGACTCATGCGAGTGACAGCGACTGCAACTGCGCAACACTTCACCCTGAGGATGTTAATCAAACACCAACTTCTTAAACAAACTCCAATATACAGTACGGTACGATGAATGGGCCTACCAAGTTACCAGTTAGTATTACAGATTTTATATTAACAATTCGGTATTTCATTTAATTTGGATTATGCATAAGTTTACCAATTCATCATAACTTCATAAAAGGTCATGTTAAATCTAATGTAAGGGTAACGTTCTGAAAGTGGGACATTTTAGATAACTCGCTAAAAAAGTGGGACATTTTAGTCACAATTAAAGAAGAGGGACAGATGTCAAAAAAGCGGGACTGTCCCGCCTAAAAGCGGTACTCTGGTCACCTTACCAATAGCTGTCACATCTTCTCTTCGTAAAGTATTTGAAATTTTAATCAATAAGCACTCTAGTTAAACACCTTGAATCCAACAACTTAATTAGTGACAGACAATATGGTTTTCACCACAAAAGATCCGCCATTGACACACTCAATCTCCTGACTCATACCATCCACCAGTCAATTGATATACAGTATATGGAAAAACTCATGCAGTAGCCCTTGATATTTTCTAAGGATTTTGACAGGGTATGGCATCATTCCCTGCTGTCCAAACTCCCTTGCTACGGACTAACGTCTTTTGTTCCTCTGCTTGCCTCATATCTCAGCAACAGAAAAATAAGAGTAAAAGTAGATTATGTACAGAAAAATAAGAGTAAAAGTAGATTATGTATATGCCAATATCCACTCAATCAACGCCGGCGTGCCACAGGGATCAGTTCTGGCACCAACCCTGTTCCTGGTTCATATTAATGATCTCTTATCTGTCACCCACAATCTCATCCATTCATATGCAGATGACTCAACACTTCATAGTTCATTCACACTCAGACACCTATTTACAAAGTCTGATATCTCTAATTCTCAACTCAGCACAGCCATCTCTATAAATCAAGACTTATCTATGATCAGTGATTGGGGACAAAACAACCTTGTCTCATTTAACACTAGTAAAACCAGATACATACAATTTACTAATAGACAGATATTGCCAGATTCGTATATTACCTTCAGTGCTACTATTATTCCCATCTGCAGAAGTACTGAAATTCTCGGCATCTCACTTAACAATGCCCTCAGTTGGATAACTCTCATATCAGATCACTTGCTAAAACCGCCTCAAAGAAACTTGGATTATTGTACAGAGTCCGTAACTTCTTCACTGACGAGCAATTAGCTATAATTTATAAGTCATGTGTGCACTCAGCTTGAATATTGCTCACCCTTGTGGAATGGATGTGGAGTGGTTGCATTAAAACAACTAGACAAAATTCAGAACAAAACTGTTGGAATCATTAATAACCCTGCTATTACAAATAAATTACCTCCCCTACAAGTAAGATGGAATGTCGCTTCACTTGCATTATTTTACAGATATTTTTATGGCAAATGCTCAGACGAAGTTGCGTCCATTGTGCCACCTCTCCATGCCTTCCCTCATGATACACGGGCATCTGGCAGCGCTCATGACTGGAATGTCACACAGGCATACTGCAGAACTTCCGCCTATCAGAAATCTTTTATTCCCTGAACTGCATCTCTCTGGAACTCGCTTCCCCAGAGTTGTTTCCCTCCAAACGTCAACCTACAGCTGTTCAAGTCCAACCGTTACAGATGTTTCATGAATGGAGGACACCAGTAATCTGGGGTATGGATTTTTTTTTTTATTATTCATTTGTTTTTCTTTTCTCTGTTCTGTTGTTAAAAAAAAAAAAACTTCCCTACCACACTCAATAAGCTTATGCCACGATAATTCTTGCACTCATTTTGCTTACCTTTATTTTTGCACAGGAGTACAATCACAGCCTTTTTCCACTCTGCTGGGACAGTTTCACTCATCCATGCCTTCTTACATATCTCCAACAAAGCACTTCATTCCATTCTCTCAACTACACTTAATCATTGCCGCATACACCTCATCAACCCCAGCTGCTTTCCCATTTTTCAATAGTAGTTATATTCAGTAAAAATGAATACAGAGACACTAATCATCATCATCATCATCATCATCCCACCTCTTCTTACAAGGGAGATATCACATAAGAAAGACACAAGTAATTTACCAAACTGTTTGCACAGCATAATCTTTCACTATTTTGTCATCCTGCTGTTGTAATGTGACAATTAAAATTTCTCTAAGTTCTCCTCTATGCCTCTTTCCCCTGTTTACCAGTATGAGGGAGCCTGGTCCAGTTCCATCAGGCAAAAAAATAAAAATAAATACAGTACAGGACAGTCACATAATCAAGACACATGTAATTTACTAAAGTGTTCATATGGCACATCCTTAACTACTATACCATCTTCCAGTTCCAATGTGGCACTGAACAATTCCTCTTGTATACTCTTTAAAGTGGCTTCTTTGCCCTTATGCCGGCCACTTAAGATCAGCACCTTACGACTGGGAGCTGGAATGACTGTCTCAAGGTGTGCTTGGTCTAGTTTCATCTTCGTGCCACAGTCAAGGAGTTTGATGACAGCTACGTACTTATCTATGACCTCCCTCACTATCCCCTTCTGCTTGTAGAACTTTGAGCCCAGGTCCTTGGTCACCACCTTTACAATGATGTTCTGTGCCAGCCAAGGAGGGCTGGAGTTCTGTAGCCTCCCCTCCACCTCCTCCTTCTCCATCCTTTCCTCCCCTTTCTGCTTTTTCAATGTATCCTTCATTTTCTTTCCACGCATCTCTTCCTCCATGATGTCTGCCAGGGCTGAGCGTTTCTTTCCTTCCCTCCTCTGCTTCTCCTCTGATTTCATCTTGCTTGTTGATGCAGAAAGGAGGGCATTTCTTGCCTTTTCCACCTTCTTGGACACCTGTTTGGCTCCAGAAATCTTTATATTCAAGGAGATCGTCTCCCCCTCGTCTCTTTGTAGTTCTGAGTACTTCTTATCCTCCATGTCACCAGTCTTCGACCTCCCAAGTTCAATTTGCTTATTGATGAACTCTTGGAACCGCTCCTCCTCGTCCTTTTCAAACTTCTCCCGTCTCTTCAGTTGTTCCTGTCTCCTGAGGGTCTCTGGGTCACGATCTATGTAGGCAACATACCACCCCTTCTCCGTTTCATCAACTAAGCACTTCCCTTCCCTCCCCAGCCACTTCACAAAGTCTGTGAGTGTCTCCCACTGAGTGGCATTCATATGTACATGGTCACGGTCCTGAATATACTCCTGGTACACATTGTTGGCATGTACGCGCTTTGTGCCAAACCTCCTACGAAGCAGACTCAGATAGCCTTCCAGGAACTCCTCTGAAAAGCTGTCTAAAAATTTATCTGGGTTTTCAGCAAACAGCAGGAGCTGTCGCTGGTGGCTCTCACTCATGGTGTGGCACTTGAACCCATTTTCATCCCGGCACTGCTTCTGACACATCTGGCAGTACCATCGCAGCTTCTGGAGACCCTTGGCCTTCATGCGGTTGGCCAAGTCCTTCGGAGTACCCTTCTCTGCTTTCCCCATCCTGATGTACTGCCGATATCCCGTCACAACCTGTAAGAAAAAAAATGTATATATAGTAGATATATTAGTGAGATGGAGAACCTCCTGCACCTTACACACATACAGTCTCCAAGTCAGTCTCATTCTTCATTCTCTCTACATGGCTAGGTCCTACACCATGTACAATACTTCTCTGCCTTCCCATCCTTAGGCACAGTCACTCCCCTATCACAGCTTGAATGAAAACAAAACTTTATAGCCAGATGCCTCAGTCCCTGAGAGGGTACAAACAACTCACCTCCAGGCATGGGCTGGGGGGAGTGAGGGTGAAAGGAGAGAGAGGTGATCAAAAGAGGACAAAGGGAAGCAAACAGTAACAAACCTGTTTGCCCTTTCATGGCTGCTACAGGGAAGGTTATAAAATTATTCCATGAGTTAAAGACAAGGACAGAAAGGTGGGAAGCCCCGATGGAAGAGGGCATGGTTCGGTGAGGGGTTGGGAGGGAACATAAGTCACAGCTTACGGGTCAAGCAATGGTTAGGTTAACAGAAAACAACGAGAAGGTAAAAGTATGGAAGAAACACATACCATAATGATACCTGGGATGGGCTGGAGGTTGGGGGGTTCTGAGGCTACAGGGTGGGGAGTTAGCGGTCTCCACCACCCAGGATTAACTCCTTGGGTAGGGCCCTCATCTTTGACTCCTTTAAAGCCATCAAACACCACAGATTTTGCACCATCGCTGTCGGCAAAAACCAGCTCAGGTGTGTGATAATGAAGTTTTTTAGCCAAAAAAATGCAATAATAACAGAAGCACAGAATTTTATCCAGCTGCGATAACAAAAAACACTAACCCTGTGCGTAATAAACAAGGGATCCACGTATTGGAGTTTAGATGAGGAGGGGTAAACTGAGATGGTCTGGGCATGCTGAGAAGGTGGAGGATGACAAGTGGGTGTGGAGGATGAGTAGTGTGAATGTCAAGGGTGGGGCTGCCAGAGACAGACCAAAAAAGACCTGGGACAAGATTGTACAATGTGACCTCAAGGATAAGAGACTGAACAGGGAGGCTGTAAGAGATCAAGCAGCGTAGACAGCCATCATTGGCTGAGCAAGTCCGATGCATGCAAGCATGTTGGAGCCTTTATAAACGATACACATGATGTGATTATAATATCTTCCAAGCAACTAGAGGTACATCTCAAAAATAATAAAAATAAAAATTCAGGCACATCCTCACATCAAAATCCTGGATGTGCCCCTGAACTAAACCCAAGATTTCATTACAGGTTCGATTAGTTATACTGGCTATGTTGGTTAGGCTTGATTAGGTAGGTTCTGGTAGCTTAGTTAGGTATGGTTAGGTTAAAAAAAAAAAAAAAAAAACTATTCTTGACTGTACAACAAAACTGCATATTTACCATTATGCTTACAAATCCTACTGGACAAACAGCAGGATTGCTTCCAACAATATCAACATCATCATCAACATCCAGACCTCCTTTCCCACCCTGGGGCAGGGTGAGGAGTAGCAATGTCCAGACAGCCCACATTTGCCCAATTCAATGGGCCACATTTCCATTAACTCATCATTCAAGCCCCCGGAATCCTAGCTCTATCTGATATCCCAAAAACATTCTCCATGATCTGTAGCCTCACATAAACGTATCCGACAGAGCCAATCCAAACGCTGTCATGTTAAAAAGGGGTACCAAATCCATGATCATGCTCTTCTTCTCACAACATTCATCCAGCCGGCTCGATCTCGTCAGTCCCCTAGCCTCACCGACTTCCATACCTCTCTTCCTCACACACTCATCCACCATATCCCTCCACCTTCTCCGTGGCCTACCTCACCTCCTCCCTCCTTCAAATATGCTCAAATATACTTTCTCACCACTACAGTATATTGTTATCCATTCTCTCCACATGACCATACGATCTCAGTACACTCTCTTCAATTCTGGTGTCCACAGACTTCCTCACTCCACATCTTTCATGAATCACATTATTTCGTATCCTATCCACTTTCTATATTCCGCATACATTCCTCAGCAGTCCCATCTCTGCTGCTCTCAATCTTGACTTTTCATTTTCATGCCACACCATAGTCTTACATCCATACATTAAAGTTGGCACTAACACTCCTTCATGTAAGCCTTGTGCAGCTGCAACACTCAAGTCTCTGTTTCTTATCAAGGTCTTAATAGCACCAGCTACTTTTCTTCCTTGTGTCAATACTTTCCACTTCTTTCCTCTCTTTTCTATCACTGTACCCAGGTATTTGAACTCTCTCATCAATTCCAGTCTCTCTCCATTCACATTAACATCACACTGGAAGTCACCTTCTCTCTCAATAACCATCACTTTCCTCTTTTCTACATTTACTCTCAAGGCACAATGCTCACAGACATCAGCAAAACTCTGCACTAATCTACCAAGTTCTTGTCCAGTATTTGCTAGTACTGTATCATCAGCAAACAAAAAATCTGAGATATTCCATCCATCACCATTCATTACCAATGCCATCCCTCTCTCCATTACTCGTGTTTTTACTTCTCTCATCACCCTATCTATATATATTTTGAACAACCATAGGGACACCACACAACCTAGCTGCATGTCCACATTGATCGTGAACCATTCACTTAGATGCCCATTTACCCTTACACATGCCTCACTACCATCATAAAAACTCTTGATGGCACCTGGTAGCTTACCATCTGCGCCATACATACTCAAAACCTTCCACAATCTTTCACTGTCTACTTTGTCGTATGCTTTTTCCAGATCTATGAATACCATTAACACCTTACAGTCCTTCTCACAAGCCGTCTCAATTAGCTGTCTAACTGCAATTATTTGATCCACACAACCTCTGCCATTCTTAAAGCCACCCTGTTCATCACTCACTAGGACTTCTGATATCTCTCTTACTTTCTCTATAACAATTCTTCCACATACAGTACCTTCCCTACCACACTCAATAAACTTATGCCACAATAATTCTTGCACTCACTTCGCTCACCTTCATTTTTGTACAGGGGTACAAACACAGCCTTTTTCCACTCTGCTGGCACAGTTTCACTCATCCATGCCTTCTTACATATCTCCAACAAGTACTTCATTCCGCTCTCTCCACTACACTTAATCGTCACTGCATACACCTCATCATCCCCAACTGCTCTCCCATTTTTCAGCCGCTTCACAGAGTTTTCCACCTGTGTGAGTGTTACGTTTCCTTGCACTGCATTCCTTCTCCGCACACCCCCAAAACCAATCATGTTTACAGCTGCTCTGCTTTCTCTATTCCCATTCATCAGGCTTTCAAAATATTCTTTCCATCTGGTCCTTACTTCATCCCCATGGGTTAATAATCTACCACTTACATCCTTGACACTTTCACATTTCTTTCCACTGTCACTTCTACATTTCTTTCCACTGTCACTTCTACATTTCTGCACCTCTTTCCAGGAAAATTTCCTATTTTCAGAGTAATTTGCATTCATTTTTCTTCCTAGATCATCATTTACCTCCTTCTTTTTCCTCTTCACTAGTCTCTTTACATGATTCTTGTTCTCAATACATTCAGTTCGTATTTCAGTTGAACCTTTGTCCTGTAACCACTCTAGCCACTTCTTCCTCTTTTCTCCCACTGCTCTCTTAACCTCTTTATCCCACCATGCCTTACCTTTCTTCTTTGCTGTTACGCTTGCCACACCATACACCGCTTTAGCATTCCTAACTAAGCAATCCCTATATGCATTCCACAGGCTGTCCAGATCCATTTCATTCCAATTCACTGATTCTAACTCCTCCCCTACTTTGGTCCTGTATTCATCTGCCATATCTTTGATCCTCAGCTTCTTAACTTTCAGTCTTTCTCCCTGACTGCTCCTCTCTCTCCTGATACACTTTACTCCTCTTAGCTTGATCATGCATACCACAATCACATGATCTGACAGACCTCCACATTGTCCTCATATCAGCAATCATTCCCAACATCGACCTTTCTACGAGCACGTAATCAATCAGGTTCTTTTCAACACGATCCTCGTTCCCTCTATATAATACTGTATATATTTATGTGCATCTTTGTGTATGAAGTACGAGTTACCAATGTACAACCTCCTTTCCTGACACATATCCTTCAGTCGCTTTCCGTTATCATTTTCTCCTGGTACTCCATTACAACCCATTATGTAATCCTCAGGACCAGTGCCTACTCTTCCATTCATATCGCCCATTACGATCACCTTATAGCTCCTGGGGATTTCTCCAACAGCTTCATCCAGCTCATCCCAAAACCTGTCTTTCTTTGTCTCACTCCTGTCTTCACACGATGCACATGCTACAATCACTGCCACTTTCACCTTCTTAAACTTGAACTTCACATACATACATCTTGAGCTGAAACATTTGTAATCTCTAATTCCACTCTGCCACACTTCATTCATCAACAAAGCAACTCCCTTGAATCTTCCTCGCCCATTCATGCCCGACCTTACGCACTTTACACCCTACCACTCCTCCACTTCACACCCTTTCATTATTGTTTCACACAATGCCATCACAGCATATCTTCCACTCTTGAACACATTCACCACTTCCACCCTCTTACTCTTCTCATTCACACTTCTCCCATTCCACATGGCCATTCATATCTGCCCATTTGGTTGGGGCCCTGGGCAGGTACTGGGCCCTCCAAACCTCTCTGAGACATTTGCCATGATTGAGTGATTTTAGATAGAGGAATCTGGGGCACTCTTAACCCAGCCAAAAACCCCAGTTATATGGTTACAACCCAGCGTAGTAAATGGTTTCCTGGGTACACGAAACCATTTGGCTTGCCACCCAGTGTAGAAACCATAAGGTATTTCTACATTGAGTGAGTGGATGATGGACACCCCCATCTACCAAAAAAGATGAAAATGTTATGACAGAGATTAACATTCATAATTTTATAAGCAATTTATTTCACTCAAATTTCATGGAAATAACATTTATGTTACTAGGAGCACCCAAGTCAAGTTTGTTGACACC
The DNA here is from genome assembly GCA_018397915.1 of Birgus latro. Classification (NCBI taxonomy): domain Eukaryota; kingdom Metazoa; phylum Arthropoda; class Malacostraca; order Decapoda; family Coenobitidae; genus Birgus; species Birgus latro. The sequence goes on from JAGKTI010008831.1 coordinate 31,017, forward strand.
AACAGTTGCATCCTACACAGGGCAATGGGTCAATTCAGACCCAGAACTCATTTGCACTCAATCTTTCTGGTTAGTTAGGTTAGGTTAAATTAAATTAGGCTTGATTACCTTAAACTGAGTTAGGGTAGGGTAGATTAAATTAGGTTCGGTTTTCAGAAACAAAATCATTAGCAACGAATTGACCATGGAGCAAAATCAATCTGAATGCTCAACACAACCGGCCCCCTTTGGTCACAGTTGGCATGTAAAACTGATAAGGATGTATGGTACAATAGATATTTTATAAATTATGCATTATTTTTTGCAACTCCTTACATCCATCACCATGACAGGTAATTTAGCAAGTCTATCTATCTATATCTATCTATCTATTGCCAGACACCTCAATCCCGAATGGGGTGGCCACAAAAAAATTGCCTCCATGTCACTTTGTCCCCTGCCATTTCACTACCACGCTCCCAACTCACACCCCCCTCTCTCATATACCTCTCCACTCCATCTCATCCTCGGCCTCCCCCTCCCTCTCGCCTCCTCCACCTCACTCACATACACTCTCCTCGTCAGTCTTTCACTCTCCATCCTCTCCACATGCCCAAACCACCTCAACATGTTTCTCCTAACGCTTCCTATAATGTCCACAACCATACCACAACGCTCCTTCACTTCCTCATTTGTTAGTCTGTCTCTCCATGTGATTCCACATGCTCCTCTCAAATAACTCATGTCCACTGCTCTCACTCTTGACTTCTGTCCTTCCAACAGGGTCCAAGCTTCACTTCCATATGTTAGAGTTGGTATCACAATCCTGTCATGTAACAACTTTTTCACGTCCATGTTCACCTCCCTGTTTCTTATCACAGATTTCAACAAACCAGCAACCTTTCTTCCCTGCTGCACCCTTTCAAGCACTTCACCCTCCAGACTTCCATCTTTACTCATCACACTACCCAAGTACTTAAATGCACTCACATTCTCTATATCCTCCCCATCCAATCTCACTGTACACTCACTGGCTTCACTTCTCTCGAAGACCATCACTTTACTCTTCCCTACATTCACCTTTAGATTCCATTTCTTACACACTCTCCCAAACTCATCTACCAAGCCTCACAGCTCCCCTTCATCTTTGCTCAACAACACAGTATCATCTGCAAACAACAGTACAGGGAGTTTCCAAACACTGTCCTCTCTCACTAGGGCCACGCCAACATCCACTGCCCAACCTTGTATCTCTTTTATAACCCCATCCATGTACATATTGACCAACTATGGAGACATGACACATCCTTGTTTCAATCCAACCTTCAAATGGAAAGATTCACTCAGTTTGCCATCCACAAGCACTGCAGCCTTAGCACCCTCAGACATACTCTTCACTGCCTTCAACAACTTCCCATCCACTCCATATATTCTTAATACTTTCCACAATCCTTGTCTATCCACCCTGTCATATGCTTTCCCCAGATCCATGAAGGCT
>JAGKTI010008832.1:0-32492 GCA_018397915.1 Birgus latro
TTTCTCTACTTCCTACCTTCCTTTCCTCTTTCTCTACTTCCTACCTTCCTTTCCTTTCTCTACTTCCCTCCTTCCTTTCCTCTTTCTCTACTTCCTTCCTTCCTTTCCTCTTTCTCTACTTCCCTCCTTCCTCTCCTCCAATGGGTTTCGTGGTGTTTCCTCCCGCCTCGTCTCAATGAGTCACCGGTAACCCCTGATGTGTTAACCATTAGAGAGAGAGAAAAAAAATAATAATTTACCCATTTCCGCCCAGTGTCCTCAATTGAGGACGGAGCTGGGCATTTTCAAAAGTTCACAAAGATGGGAACCCCGGGGTAGGGACCTATGATCTTCGCGACTATGAGCCGACAGGCGGAGGCGGTACGCTCAGTACCCATCCGGCAAAATCCCTCTCACAGGAAGATTAATATCACATTATTTTACTTTGTGACATACCGGAATATAGAATAAGACGTTAATGTAAGTGGCTTTGGAGATTTCGTAACACCTTAACGATTTGTTTTGCATATTACACCTAAGTATCCTCTTGTATGTTACTGATGCAAGCTAAGTCGATATTAAAGGGATATAAACAACAGAGACAATGAAGGTGAAATAAGCAAAATAAATCGCTAACGAAGAAGTGTTGTGGTCTCACGTCAGCACAAATACTACTCAGTTAATGGGGACAGATTCATACACAAGCCTGCAGTCAATAGTCTGGTCTAACTATCATGTGACTTTGCGTATGTATATCAGAGCAACGTGAGCATATCTAATTCTGGTTGGAGGAAACTTTGAAGTTTACTTCACTGTACTCTGATCCTTTAGCGTGCAGCATCTCCTCACAGGGCGTACTCTACTCTCATGGTCTCTCTCCACCCTCTACCACTATTCCAGCTTATCCCACTATTTTATTTTTTATTTTTATTTCTGTCCCCCATACCCATTTTTTTTTTCCCCTCCTGATACTTTTATTCTTCGGTGATATTATGAAAGTATCACTCCACTCAGTCCACTGGTCCCACAACACCCATTTTCATAGGGTATACTTTCTTGTTCCAGCCCCTTCGCCCATCTGATATTCTGACCATACCACCCACTACTTTGCTCACTACGCCCACTTCTTTACCACTCCTCCCTTTGACAGTGTCGTGGTTTGACACGCACACGGTTGACAAAGTAGACGAAGTGTAAAGTTTTCCTGTTTCGTGCTTTTGCTAAAATGAATATTAGCTACGGATGGGTGTTAACTCAGGGGTTTGATATTGCCTCCACTAATTCATTCACTACTAGGGTACTGTACTAAGCAGAGTAAAATCATCTAGTGGCAGCAAAAATAAACCAAAAGAATACGGTAAGTGATTCAAGGAACGAAAGATTCGGTGAGCGTTACTAGGGCACTGACATGGGGGTTTTCCAAGACGCCCGTGTACTGAGCAACCCGATGATCTCAAAAGTTATGAGTCTTGAAGCTTACAATCAGACGGTCTGTATCTTTGGGGATGGGGGGCATTGGGTGTACGGTATGTTAACTTAGTCCATACCTTCAAATGGGGGGATGCCAAGGGTCCGACTGAGGAGCTCGGACCTCTCCTCCCAGGCCTCTCCATTGCTAACTTACGCCACGGCTGGCCCAGACTTGGTCGTCCCATTGTGGAGACAGGCTCAGCCAAGGTATCTCATCTAAATTACCATGCTGTCCATCGGAAAATTAACCAAGGAACACTTTAGGATAAGAGAAAAATAACATCTTTCCTTACCTGAGACAACCGCCTTGATTTCCAACTCCCTATGGTAACCTGTATTCCTGTAAGTGTATCTCTCAACACTTCCTACCATAACCGTGGACGCTGCAAGAACACAGCATGTTTTCACACAGAATGAAAAGCTTCATCTTGTGTTTACCGGTCGTCTCACTAGACCTTGGTTTCGGCCGTAATTAGGCCGTAACATCCAAACTGGCAAACGTCCGAATCCGGCGAATCGCTTAACGGCCGAAACAGCCTAAACAAACAAACTTCATCTAGATGACAATGACATAGCTGAAGCTAGGTTAGGTTAGGTTAAGCCCTTAATGATTTACGGCCGACCCTTGTTTACTCCGTATGTAATGGCGGAGATCATTTGATGACGTTCAGAGTTCAGTTCAGTTGGTACGCGAAAGTATTGCCTTAGCAACGACACTCCTTGATGTGTTCTTCGTATTCTTTCCTGCGTTTCTTCTTTTTGTTTTCTTTCCTTCTACGGTCTACTTTTTTCAGCGTTGCTGAACCCTTCTTTCCCTTATTTTCCAAAAATTGCTTAGTGTTCTCTTTGTCTCTTCGGCACTGTCGGTGTCGATCAAAAATTTTCCTTTAACTTAACGTTGTTGAAGTCTTGCACATCTGTCTTTCAGCTGCATAGGCTGGACACCACATAATGAAGTGCTTCAGGTCTTCTCTTTCTTTTTCACACATATCACCTCTCTTCATTTTTAAACCTGTTCCTAACCAGATTGTTTGCCCTACACTTGAATAATATTACTGAAGCTTTCTTGCCCCCCAGTCTCTTATCCATTCTTGATGTATTCTCAAACTTGTATTTTCACTCATTTCCTGCTTCCAAACTTCAGTGTCCCATTCTCTGTTTCTCTTTTATTGCTTCACAAGTTGCATTACTTATACTTCCACTCTCTAGCCTTCCCCCTTTTAGATCTGAGGAGAGGGGTGGCTCAGTGGTAAAGCATGTGATTCGAGATCGTGAGGTCGAGAGTTCATGCGGCGCCCGTGTAGCTACCTTGGCTGGGAGGGGTAGCGCTCTCCTATAACCCTAGCAGGGCTATGTGATCTATCTAGGTCTAGCTCGGGGGAATAATCCCATCCCCCTTTCAGATCTGATAAGCTCATTCAACCACTAACTCTTCCTCTGCTTTCTCATTTCATCAATTAAACTCCTCATCAAGTCATTACACTACCATTTAATATTTGCCTTAAGTATGGTATTTCCACTGCCCTTCCAATATTCTTGCCCTCATTCTTGTTGCTCCTCTCTCTCCTTTCAATGCAGTTCCTTGTACACAGCCATGACGCTCCAAAATTTATTTATACTGTATACACTATATTCTCTACTTTGTAGTTTATCTATTTCTTGCTTTGCTAACCTAATCAGATTCACTTCAAATAATACTGATGGCAGAGCTATGTTTTCCCAGTATGTCTTTCCCATAAACATTTGCCAATAACTTTGGGCTGTAACTGAATAGGTCATATTTGCCTGCCTTCTCATCATCTCTTCCTTATGCCCCTTAAAACAGTTCTTACTATTATTTATTGTTATCCCAAGATACAGTACTTTCTTCTTTGCCTCACCACTATTCCCATCATCTCATCAGGTTTATTCATCATATTAAGTACAGTATCAACATCTGACTCCTCTGCTTATTTATTTTTAGCCCACATTCTTCACTAAGCTCTATAACCTCCTGTATTACTTTTTCTGCATCTCGTAAGCTGTTGGATAGCAATAATCCATCATTTTCTTAAAATAATGACATTATCTTAAACCTTGACTCTATGTGAAGCTACAGAATGTGGCAAAAGTTTTTTGGCTTATCAGATAGAGCCAGGATTCTGGAGATTTGAATGATGATTGAATGGAAACGTGGCCCATTGAATTGGGCAAACTTGGGCTGTCTGGTCGTTGCAACTCCTCACCCTGCCCTAGGGTGGGAAGGAGGTCCAGATGATGTTGATGATCTTAAACCTTTCATCCTGGTAACCTTTGCCCAGTTTCTCCAATCTTTCCATTATCTTATATGTTACTAACTTGAAAATAGTTGTTGAGCCTGTGCACCCCTAGCGTATTCCGCTCTCTACAGGTATTATTAACTCCCTACCTTCTCCTGATCATATCTTTGTTTTATCTCCTTTGTGCATGTTTGCTATTACAGTACCTTTATTATATGTGGATTCATTTTATAATCCATTAGAATGTCTGTCATTTTCTCTCGTCTTATACTGTCAGATTATTTCGCATAATCAATAACAATTGCAATTAGTGGCTTTTTTTCATTCTAAATGTGTTTTCAATACAATGACTCAGTATAAATACTTCTGTGAAGCCTGCTTGTGTGTCTTTTCTCATTTTATTATTCTTTAGGTGCTCTTCAATGCTCAACCTCATTACTGCCATTAACAGCTTATAACCAATACAAGTATTTGTAAGCACAATGGGTCGTAACTCATTTACTTGTACTTTAGGTTTGCCTGTCTTGGGGATTATTACTGTTATAGAATCTTTCCATTCCTCTGGTGGCTTACCCATACTTATCATATTATTCAAGCATTCTACTAATGTTATCATAATACTGCTTCCCAAGAAGCTTTTATAAAATTCTGGCCTAATTCTGTCCAGTCCCACTGCCTTTCTGTTTCTCATCTTTTTAAAACATTGTCTTACCCTTTCCTCATTAATAATTCCTTCTTCCATACTGATTATTCCTCCTTTTACATCGAATGTCATTCCCGTATGTTCCCTACTTTTAACACTGCATGCATTTATATGCTGTATTTCCTCCTCTTCTTACCACTTGAAACTGGTTTCCTCCATTTGTGCCTTCCTTTATTCTTTCACATTCATTTTCATACTCCTTTTTTTCCTCATTCCATACTCTACTGATATTTTCTTGCCTTTTATATACTGCACCCCAGAAATTCAATCCTGTCTGCCTATCTTCACTCTCTACTTCTTTACCATTTTATATAACTTTAGATCCTCCTCTACCCTTTCTTTATCTCCTTTCAGCATTTTGATGTATTGCCACATATTTTCCCCTCTTGTATTTTCCTCCTTTATTATATTTGCTAATTTCTCTTCATGTTTATACATTTCTTCCTTCATCAATAACTGTACCTTTATCTTTTGTTCTAGGTAAAGCATTTCCCATTTCTCCTACTTCTATTTGGTCTCTTCCTTTCGTTTTCATTTCTTATTTCCTCACCTAACCGTGGTGCTTCTTCTTTGTCTCCCGGATCCTCTCTTTCCTCCTCCTAAATTTGACTTTTAAAGTACTTTCAGCTGTTTCAGTTATTATTAACTCTTTTATTTTTTCCACTTCCTTTTCTTTTAATGCTTTTTCCATTTTAACCCTCTCTTCTCGTCAGCTAGATAGGCTTCTTTGTATCTTTTCCTTACCTGTATAATCCAGTATCTAGCATGTTAATAACCCAGCCCGTTACTGCATTTTAACCAAACAATCAAATCGCTGTCCTATTCTAAATCCTAAACAGACCAAAACTAGACCCAACCAAACAATTATAGCAATGGGGGGAGGGGACCAAAGGCCTTTCAGAAGAAAAAGGGGGGAGGGGATGATATAGCTCGCATATGGTCTGTTCCTGAAGCCTAGCAATCCTCGTACATGCAACCGATGGCGTACATACTTTAGCATACCACCACTTGGACATTAATATTCACCATCCATGCTGGGTACATGATAGGGCTGTCTCTAATTCAGTACTGGTGTTAAGGCATTAGCAAGAGGAGGGGTTATGATTTACTCATGGGTCTTGCCAAAGCTCTGATCTGTTTTACTGAAAATCAGACCAGCCTGGGATCAATCACACTTTGACCATGCCCTGTGACTTTGACCTTTGACAGATTGTTCTTAAAGCTGACTCCCTTCTCTCTTCCTTACCCTTAATCCTTCCTCAAGGTTTTGTTAAAGTCAGATCATGACTGTTTAAGCTGACTTTACCATATGACCCTTTATCTATTGTTTTGAAAATTCTCCACGGTTGACCCTCCAGACCCTTTCATCAAATTTGGTTTAAATCAAATCAAAACTCACTGACAATACTAGTACACTACAACTGCAGCCACATTTACTTCAGGCAAAGTTATTATTCTTCATGTATAGCAGCCCCTTCATTTATGTTAGCTTTGTATGTACTGTATGTACTTCCAGTGCATGGATGAAAAATGTGATACCAAGGACGTCTAATATGCGGAAAAAGCATTCTAACTGTGTGACATGGCATTCATACACCATCCCCGTGGGTTGAAACTGTCTGCAGTTAGTTTTCCTACTTGGTTATTTCAGACCTCTTTGATGTCACTTTCTTACATCTATTGTACCTCCACTGAATAGGCTATGCCCTTTGGAAGGATATTTCTAGTCTAGCTGGGATAACAGAGGGTTTTTAGTAGGCAAATTTGGGTCTATCGTGGTGGATGTTTCCGTAATTTTGTATTTTTTAAACCTCTTTAATGTTTTATGCCTACTTTACCTCTCTACAGCAGGCTATGCCCTTAGAACGCATGTCTGTAGATGGGGTTATCCAGGGTCTTCATAGGCAATTGGCATCATGCCAGAGGTTTGGTTAACATATTAGATTTTTATAATGGGTTATAGATGCCTGAATGCATGGATTCCAAGTGAAATGAACCCTACTTTAATACTTTACCTGTGCATAAGGAGGGTCTGTTGTATACAAGGCATTTATATTTATTTCACAGCTCAAATAATATAAATTATCAAGTTTTTGCCTCTTCTGGGCATCACTGATACAAAATTGAGTGTTGTTAATTGAAAAGGGGCATAAAAATCAGCATCACTGAAGAAAAACAGCTTTAGCAAGTTAACCATTTAGTGAGGGATGCCAGTATTAAGCCTTGTACACCCCGAGACACAATGTCTACAGACAGTCGAGCTACTATGTATCTCGACTGTTGCGAGACAGTCTGGATACAGACAGGCGACAGTACAGAGACACTTTGGAGACAAAGCAACTTTGTCTCTGGATTGTCTAGAGATTGTTGCGAGATGGTCACTAGACATTTCTGCTACTTTCTCGCTGGACTGTTGCTAGACAATCGAGAGACAGTCCAGTGACTTTGTAGCACGTCCTATCTACCTACGAATGTGTAGCCTATTCACTTAAATTTTTTAGGCTAAAACTGTGCTCACCTCATCTGCATCATCATCTGTGCACCAGCTTTCTCTTGGCTCATTTCCTTGATGTAGAACAAGGAACAGTTGATAGCCAAACTACCTACACTTCTTGGGGAAACAGCCACTTTTACAGTCACTTAGTCTTTTGTGTTCTCTCCTGAATTGTGTCTTTAAGTTGTAATTTTTTTTTCTCCATATCAGTAAAGATTACCTTGTAATCATCAGCAAGTCTCAGTACTCCATCTTTTTTCTTTCCTCTGTTTTTGTAATCCGTGCATGTCACACCCCACAAACAAGAAGTTGTATGTAGCATCTCAGAGAAAGTGTTTTCTCTGTTGACCACATGCTTATCAATTAAACTGAAAATAAATATTTTAGCGTGTAGCACCTCTCTCATTAAAAGCTAGGCGGAAACTGAGCCTCTGTGATTGAACCATCCACCACATGAATTTTGAAATATCAGTTTACAACCAACAACTATCATATTAACCTCAAAAAGTGAAAATCTAGTCACAGGCAAAATGTACATGTAAAGATATACATTTATGGATGTGTGTGTATATATATATATACAGTATATATATACTAGAACGGACTAATTGGGGCCCAAGTCATTCTGAAAATCGCGATATTCCGAAAAAAGCGACATAGGGATTTCCCCCTGCTAAGATATTTTCATACATGAAAAGAGTCATGGCCACAATCCTACTTCACTCCACCATTTCCCTCTAAATCAGGGCATTAACCCATTTGCCTCTTAACTTTTCTCAAATGCCACTATAAATAATTTATTTCATAACACAGTACAGTTTTTGTTAGGTTTATACTCGATAAAGGCCATTCTAACACTCACAGGAAGATAATTTTCATACATGAAGTGTCATAGCCACCATCTTGCTTCACCCTACTTCCCTATTGCTTCTTAGTTTTTCTAAAATGCCACTAAAAATAATTCATTGCATTACAAAGTATAATTTTAGCAAGGTTTAGACTCTATAAAGGCTATATATAACAAAAATAAGATATTATTGCTTATTAAAAGCATCATGGCCACCATCCTGCTTCACCTCCACCACTTTATTTTGACTCGTGGTAATATCTCATTTGCCTCTTATTTTTTTCTTAAATTCCTCTATAAATAATTTATTGCATGACACAGTAAAATTCAAGCAAGGCTTGGACACAATAAAACTCACAAGTAATAAAAAAAAAAAAAAAGTTTTCTTACGTAACCATTCAGACTTGCTTGGCTCACCTGATGGATCCTTTAGAGTAAATCCTTCAAAACCATTTCCCATTATCTTCAGGGTCATCATCAAGGAACAGTGAATCATTGTCCTAACTGACTGTATATTTCACTTATCACTTATCACAGTCGAGCAGTATGGGACTTAAGGAAAATGACACTGGGGGGAAATGATGTGGAGGAAAAATAGTTACGTTGCCAGCTCACCACGAACTGAAGCATGATCACACACACCGCTCACTGTGTGATTAAAGTTTGATGTCTTAATATTAATGCAGACCCCTTTTCTAATTTTTGAGCATTTAGAAAGAACATTGTGGGTATAACTTAATTATAAACACTTCTCAAATACTGCACTGTACTGTACACTTAGAACAATAGCTACACTGCCAGCCCACCACCAACCAACGCATGAACACACAAACCGCACGGACAATATGGCTACCTGCCGTGAGGTTAGGCAGTCCGGAATGCTTCTAGCTTATTCGGAGTTTTCCTGATATATAAGAAATAATTCCGGTTGGCTCCCTGACTCCAAAAAAAGCGACTTCCGGTGTACTGAAGTCCGTTGTAGTGAGGTCATACTGTAGTTGTATATTTTGCAGTTGTTCATATACTGTATGTTCACCTGATTTATTTTTTTTATTTTTTATTTTTTAGTGCTTTCTTGTCCAGGCAAAAGCCTTTAAGTGCATGATTATTTTACCTCAGTAGTAAGAACAGGAACTTTGATTGTTGACAGTGCCGTTGAGTAACTGAAACACACTGAAATACAATATGGTACTTAGGGAAGATAGTCAGTGTTGACCATCAACTTGAGTTGTTAATCAGTGTGATGTCTTAAGTAACACGCATACTGAGCATGTAATCCATGACTGCTATTATGAGCAAAGAAAGTAAGGCATCTAAGTTCCCAGCATTTTCATGATACTTATTATTAAGCAAATCCTGACAATAATAGTATCATGAAAATCTAACAAACTTCCTGTTGTTGGTTATGTGGTGAGTGTTGCACAAAATACTCATCACATGCTTTTCTTCTTGTCATCTTTGTGAAAGATTTGTACCTCACTGTGTAACATGACAGCAAGTGTAGTTACCATTCATTTTCCTGCCTTACCTTGCATGTAACACCTGCTCCTACCCACCCCCTCCAGGTATGGCAGCCTGGACCGTCGGGGAGCAACTACTAGTGGCAATGGGCGAATCGAGTCACGCAGCATGGAACATCTAGAGTCCCTTCCCCCNATATATATATATATATATATATATATATATATATATATATATATATATTGCCGTGGCTCTGGCCATAGGGTCGGAGGATCAAATCCACCCAAGGGTCATTGGTAGACATCAGGAAGGGCATCCGGTCATAAAATGCTACACGTTTCAATCTAAAAAGGCCGACGCATGCAAGCATGTTGCAGCCTTCAAAAACGAAACAATATATATATATATATATATATATATGTATATATAATGTATATATATATATACACTGTATATATATATATATATATGAATAATTGCCAAAACCAACAGTGGAATCACTAAGGCTAATAATTGTTATGACTGAACCATATACGTACTCATAGTTTTCAACGATGTATGTAAAACGTGTAAATATACCATAATTATTATTAGGACACACCCATATACATACAGTATAATCTTTCAATGATGATGTATAACTTTTATGCAAAATTAGAGTATATAAATATACTCTATAATTATTTAGGCTACAACCATATACATATAATTATTCAATGTAAGTACAACTGTTATGCATAAATAATGTAAAAATATGTGAATACTGACGCCTCATAGCAGGAGGCGTGCATTTGTAAATGCAAACCTTAAAAAAAATATAAAAAAAAGTCATCCATTGACAAATCACTCCTCACCGAGCAACTTGTATCTTATCTCCCATATCTAGTGGGAGACAAGATACAACCGAAATCTTGTCTCTGGACTGTTGCGTAACTGTCCAGCGACAGATTGGTTTAGATTTTCCTGAGACAGTCGTGCAACAGTTTAGTGACATTGTCATGTGACTTTTGCTGGATAAAGTATCTTGGTGTGTACGTGACCCAGAGACAGTGTCTAGTGACTGTTGCGAAACAAATTTAGATTTTTCTGAGACAGATGCAAGACAGTCCAGACACTATGTTGCGAGCCTTTGTATCTTGGTGTGTATGAGGCTTTATACTGTTCTCAAAATACTGTACTTGTACATCAGTCACTTAATACCAGTAATGATTGCCTTCAGCCTGAGGACATTATTTCTTTGTTATTCTTGCTGCTACTTGGTGATTTTTATTTACCTTAAGAGAGCCTCCTGGGAGAAAGGAAGTTAGTGAAACCAACAGATGGCCATCCAAGTTTGAAAAGTCTACCCCAAAATTATTACAATAATCTGGAAACAGTAAGAATAAATTAGAAAATATGTAATTAGGCTGAAGGGTTGAAACCTCAACCAAATAGCCTACATGAATGGCACACTATGTACCATAATCAACAGATCATACTATATGTGGTAATGAAACACAGTAGAAATTATTACATTTGGCCGTATCATTGTAAACATCAAGCTTTACAGTGAGTTTCATAAATAAATGTATGAGATATACTCTTATAACACAATATCACTAACTATTGATATTTAAATTATAAACATATATATAAAAATTTTTTAAAGATAAATAGCTTGATTGCCCTGATATACACAGTAGTCATAATATGCAGCTGCACTAGGCCACAGGACAACCTCTTTCTACCCCGTTTTTTTGTTTTATAATAATAAATATAAAGCTTTAAACTCTGGACTGAACAAAGGAACCAACATAAACTACCACTATCTATCTTTTATGAGGAACTGAAACTATACTGTGTTATGGTGATGCTTGTGACTAGATAAAGATACGCTTATTCTTATCAACTAACATCTTTGGTTTCAGTCTTCCTGACGACTAGGTCAGCCATCTCCATATAAAAACTGTCTGTATTAATCTGATGGTGCAACACCTTGATTATACATTTCTTCGAGGAATGTCTGAAATAGTAATGATAAAATGATCAGCAATTTAGAGGTTTTAGTTTCAGTAAACCTTATTTTCCCTAAATAATTTAGAAAATATGCCTTACTGAATGCCCATGTACTTACTGATCTTACTGACTGATAGTTCTTTGTCACACATAATCCTTGCTTGGCAAGGAGAACATCCTGCTTCAGGGGCCCTATCACAGAGGTTCAACAGTAGTGTTATCAAACATAAAGCTCTTTAGAGATATTAGTGGTGGTCTGAGAGGTGAGGACAGACTTGTAACAATGGGTTAAAAATAATGTGTGAGTGTGAGAGTTCAGGATTCAGAGTGTCAAGCATAATGTTCCTCAACACAATCAAAATTATTCTACAAGCATGAGTGCTTACTTCACCACACTTACTATACAGCTCTGGTGATGGCTCAACCTCCACATCTACTCTATAAACTGACACAAGTTAATACTTTACCTTCTCTTTACTTAATATTCACCCTCATTCATGCTTTCATCCTTACTATCGAGCCTGCTTTTTTCTCTCCTTATATAACTAGTAAATTCATATCATCCTTTAACTATATTCCGTCAAAACTACTTCTTTCTCGTCAAAATTAAGGTTGAGTATTCTACATATGATTAAAATGCGTCAATCTCTCTCTCTCTCTCTCTTATTTAATTTGCATCATAGTTAACGAACCTTAAACACTGTTCATGAGCTGCTTCATCAGAAAGTTAATAAATAATATGTTTTTTCTGACTGAAGCTCAGTTTGCCTATTTGTGCATGGGCAATATTAACTGTCATTAGACCCTACAATTGCTTTCCATATTCTTAAAAGAGCAACAGATTTACACTTTTCAACTTACAAATTTTACATTATATACTATTACTGTATTTTGTTATATAATTAAACTTGCAAGCTTATTATAAACTTTGTATAGTATTGTACAATTTTTCACAAGTAATGACAGTATTGTATTAACATAGTCAATAGAATCCTCTACATCACTGGTATAATTACTGACTTCTACAGGCAGCATCGATACTATATTTCCTTCTTAAGACCACTGGGCTCTTAGTATAAACAATTTTTACATAAAACTATGTTTCTGCTGCCCTAAGCTATGAGGAATGAATCTGCATCAAATATTTTTAAAAATTACCTATATACATATAAATATATACACACACATGCATATATATTTATATATATGCTTATTTATATGTATAGTATCACAACTTACAGGCTTCTTTTTTCACAACTCTGCATATGGGAATGTGCTAATCAAATTTAGTGCCTGGAATGGGTAGCCAGCACATGCAGTGCCTGTAAATGGGATATGCTTGATGTTCATCCCACAAGTACTGTAATTTCCCCAGCGTATCTCCAGAGCAAATTAAGCTCTTCTAAGGATTAAACAACCCAGCTGAGGATGGTAGTCAAAGCTCTTTACTAAATTCCATTACACCATACATAAAGAAGTCAGGCATCAGTGTCCAGCAGGTTGTGAAATAAAGATGAATATGTGCCAACTACATGTCTACAGGGATAGAGGATGACAGAGCAACTCTAGTGTTAAGATGAATAAGGCATACATTATTTCCTATTTAAAAGGAAACTGTTATGATACAAAAAAGCTCGAACGTGGAAGAGAAGTTATTATACATAAATCCCATGAGATGAACAAGAATTAAAAGACAGATATAAAATTAATTGGTAAGTGAGTGAAGAGCAGAGATTCAGCCCCCTCAGGAATCATCATAATACAAGCAACACTATGGCTGCTTCTCAGAGACTCATCTGTAAAGCACGGTATTCCTCATTTAATCTCTTAAAACAATATTGCAGCTAAGTAATTAATGAGGAATGTAACATTAAAAACAATGTGTTTTGGCTCTACGAACTTTATAATGTATGCTGCAATGCTAATGAGTCCACTATAATCACTGATCATCACAAGTAAGGGTTCAGGACCTGTGTACAAGTAGGCACAGGCAAGCACATGGGACACATATTTGATAAGAGCAAATTATATGGTCTGCCTTTGTTTAAATAGTGAACATATGGAAGGAACACAGCTGTCACTGCAAAGAATTAACAGGTATCCTGCAGTGTGACCAAAAAGCTCAGTGTTTTGAACAGTACTGTATTGTCTTCTTAGGGACTAAAGAACATACAGCCATGCAACTGTTACTGGAACATCTCAATCTAAGTAGTCCACTGTTGATGAAGAGTGAGGCATCTACTTCTTTGAGACATCATATGGATTATGTATTTATGATAAGTATACTGACTGCTACTACATGTTGTACAGGAGAGCTAAACAAAATAAGTATGATCTGTAACGGAGACTGCCATTTGGTTTCCCCAGTCCATTGATCCCACATTGATACAGTTAGAGCCATTCAAGAATAAATACTTTCATGACATAAGGAGCACCTTACCTCAAGAAAAGCGGGTCTCTCTAATGACTCTGCATTTAAAATATTATTCTGCTCTGACACATAGCACACACCTGTATTTTTACCTAGATGGTGTGCATTATTATTATCATCTACAGTATCCACATAGTACCTGGTAGACTATTATTATGATGATGAGGTAATTTACAGAATCTAAGCCATAACAGGGGTTTCAGATGAGGGTGGGTCCATGAGGCAAGCATTCGCCCAGCGATTGTCCGTGTTTCATTTGGTGGGGATAGAAAGCGTGTTGGGGTGGCTGCCTCCTGAGGTGTGGCGGCTCCTGCGGCCCAGCTTTGATCTGAAAAATGAAAGATGAGAACACAACGAAAGGGACTGTGGAAAGATGGTGCTATGGAAAATGGGAAGAAACAAAGAATGAGAGATGAGTATTACTCACTCAATCAGGATGGATGCAGCGGCGGCGCACTGCTTCACTCACACTCCGACTCCACCCATGTGGGTTCCTCCATGCAAGCCTCCAGGCAGCAACTCTTCCCATCCCAAGTAACCCTCGACAGGAACGGTCGACTTGCTCCAGCCATGACTTTTTCCATCTCCCTCTTGGTCTCCAATCCAGGTTGGCTCTTTCATATACCACCCTATGAGCAGGATCATCCTCAGGGAGACATGCCACAAGCCCATATAGCCAGAGTTGGCACTCACATATTATGCAGCTACCAGGCCTTGACTCAGCATCAGGGAGTAATCGCTAATTATATACTTCATCCAACCAGTGACATCCCATGATTCTGCAAAGGCACTTAGTACCAAAGGAATATATTCACCACTTCAAAGCTCTGTTTAATGTCCATGTCTCACAGTCATAAAGTAAAACAGGGAACATCAGTGTCCTGAAGATGTGAATCTTCATCCTTCTGCATAAATATCAACAATGCCAAATACTCAAACTGAGTAACTCCATAACCATACTGATGCAACACGTAATCTCACCATCTATCCTACCACTGTTATGGACCGTACTGCCAAAATACACGAACCTCTTCAATACCTCTGCATCTATGCTATTTTGGCTGCAAAGCCACCAACTGCCTGGACAATGGTCTTGTCCTGGGGCACCTTCGGTCCCAGTGGTTTCACTACCTCACGAAGTGACCTCGGGAGAGCCTCCAGTGAATGCTAGGATAACTGCATCATAAGCAAAGTTGAGATCAGTAATCATAAAACTGCCAACTGGTACTCCACAGAGACTCCAACCCACAGCTTAACCCAGAACCTCTACACATACATTGAAAAGTGTGGGGACAAGAACACATCCTAACTTACTCCAGAACTTACTAGAAAGAAACCAGATGTTTCCCCTCCAGACCTAACAGCACACTCCGTGTCTGTGTACAAGCCAACTATAAGCTGGATAATCCTTGTGGGGACCCCGTGAGTCACAGGAATTCCCAAAGTGCCTCTCATTTTATTAATCAAACACTTTCTTTGACTGACTTAGTGAAGACAGCTAAAATGAGTTACTTCTAGCATTCATGTAGAGTTACAAGGAAATGACAGGTGGACAATGGACATGTTGGAAGTGGATCAAGCATGATCTACTGCAAGATGTATATCAATGGTCTGGTTATATGTAATGAAAAGAGCATGGAAGAGGGGCAAAATCGGTACACATCATTGAAGCAGACACGAGGAGGACAAGCATATCACATGTGAAGTGGATGGGAGATGATGATGTGGCAAAAATGAATAAAGGTTAGTGGGATGAAATGAAGGACTGATACAGTCAGAATCTAATTATGTTTTCTGAGCTACCTCCCATTAAACAGCTGAATAACATTATGCTCAATAACAGATGGACAGACTGACAGACAAATTCAACTTCCTAGCCTCTATCAACCCATCACCATCCAAGCCTTTACTGCTTCATAACACAGCAGCCTGGGGCTTGGCTACTCGGTCCAGGACTGACCAGTTGCTAAACCCCGAGCAGCATTGTGGGAAATAAACCGTAACTACCCCTCAGATCCAAACCCTCATTGACTACATCACGGTGGAGTGCCTTAAGCCACTAAACAATTAGCTGTTTACCTGTTGGTCACATGGTTAACACTATATGTAGTAAATGTGTTCACCACCCAGTGTCAACCAAAGACAGCACCAGCACCACACTGAGAAAGTCGATACAGTATAGTGCTACCTTCAGTAGATTTCACTCAGATTCACACGCCAGATTCCTGCAGCCTAGGAAACCACTTAATGCAATATGTTGGGGAGGCATATTAACTAAAATGTTCTGAAAGTATCAAAGCAGCATTCACGTACAGTTAGAGCAAATGGAAACCAACAGATTGACTGTAATGACCGAAATAAAGCATATAAAATTAATCACTGGTCTGGCCGAGATTCTATCTCAGGGCCTCGCGCTCCATAAGCAAGCATGTTACCACTGAGCCAAACAGAGAATCCCTGGTTTGCCTCTGGGCAACACGGGCTTTTATAGACCCCATTACATCACTCTTTCCTCCCCTTGGTGATTAATTTGGTGAGCTTCGAACACACATGGTAGCGTAGGATTGGAGGCCATCATTAGGGATGCTGCAAACCACACCGAACAGCTCATTCCCGGGCTGTAAGGACTAGGATCCTGTCAGCTAACCAACAACATAATTGACCTCCAAGCTTTGCCCCACATCCCACACTGCTGCCAACTAATGTAATAACCGAAATGAAACATAACAAATTAATCACACTGTCCTGGCCGGGATTCGACCTCACGCCCTCGCGCTTCAAATGCGCACATGTTACCACTGAGCCAAACAGAGGATCCCCATTTCGCCTCTGGGCAACGCGGGCTTTTATAAACACTCTTACATGACTAAAAATAGTTCTAAAAGTATAGTACAAGTAGTTCACTTGCAGTTATTAGACTGATGAGGAAAAGGGAGAAAGGATCCTGACTGTGTATTCTAAAAGTATGGTATAAGTAGTTCATTTGCAGTTATAAGACTGATGAGGAAAAGGGAGAAAGAATCCTGGCTGTGTAATCTAAAAGTATGGCACAAGTAGTTCACATGCAATATTAAACTGATGAGAAAAAAGGAGAAAGAATCCTGGCACTGTATTTCCTGCATATCACTAATATTCAACTGATTGAGGTATGGTAATGGGAAATAATAACATGAGAAACAAACAAATGAACAAACTTGAAGCTACACTGTATACTGCAATATTAAGAGCTTCTCTCTTTCTCATATTTCTTTTAATGTTGTATTTCAATTTTTTTTCATACATTATTTCAGAAAACAGTGCAAAACACATACAGTACAATAAACTGGAACTAGAAAACCATCTCACAATGAATTACCTGATCTGTCCTGCCAGCAGTGGGTTGATGGCATAGAGCCAATCATGCACCTCCTTGTCACCCAACGTCTGTAGCAAGAATCCTCGCTGCTTGGTGACAACGCTGGAAGTAACAAGGTTTTAGGTGACGATATGGATATTGTACTTTCTGGAAGAATCATGATAATAATTTTCCAATAAATTACCATAATCATATACCATAAAACAGGATTTCAATTCAACACTCAAGCTAATCTGGATATAGTCGTAATCTCTCAGTTTTAATGGACACTGTATACTATAGCCCTTTCCCTTAATGGACACTTTCAATATTCCAAACAGATGTCTTATATTTCAATGTAATGCTGGCTGGCATCAAAATGCCTTTTGTTATAACAGTCTTCCCTCCAGGTTGGACTAACACAATCATGGTCTGCCCTGACTGACATGCATCCTTAATTGGAAATCATTAATGAATTTCTTGGTGACAATTCCGCTCATTAATTCTCACCCATCTGACTTTATTTTTTTCTCACAGTACATGCTAATCATTCCACATGTGAACATGTTCAGTACAGTATATGCTTTATATAATATTGAATGCATTTCCAAAAGCATTATCCCATAAAAGAATGGCCTTGATATTTTATACCTTTTAAATTAAGTACAAACTCTCAAATCCAAAATGCTCAGGAACAAAGATTTTAGGAAAAAAAGGAAAATACAGTGCAGAATCATCATGATAACTTAATTTGGGGACCTCTGGCAACATATCCCCATTGAATCCATGTTATAATGTCTTTGATTAATGTTAAATTGCTTAACGTGGTTTTGGGCAACGGAATCCCATCATTAAGTGAGAGTAAACTGAGAGTATTTCTGTCATCTAGATCTTGGAATTTGTTTTGATATCCCATAATCCCTGGGTTTGGCATACAGTACCAATGCAAAATGAAAATTTGCACTTCTGCCATTATAGCACATTTCCAGCTCAAAAACATTGTTATTGCACACCTGAGCTGGTTTCTGCTGACACTGTTGGTGTAGTGTCTGTAGTTTCTAATGGCTCTAAGGAAGTCAAAGATAAGGTCCTACTCAAAGAATTAATCCCAGGTGGTGAAGATCATTAACTCTCCTCCCCCTAGCCATGGAATCCCTTACCTCAAACCCACCTCAAGTCTCTCTCTGGCATGAGTTTCTTCCTCACTGTGCCTTTTTCATCACTTTCTATTAACCTAACCATGCCTCAGTATGTTTCTGATACTTACCATAAAAGTATGCAGGTATCTGATGGGTGTAAATTGCTATAAAAGAGAAAATTTGGGCTTGCATTTGGGATGCCTGGTATCTATCTATCTATCTATTGCCAGACACCATAATCCCGTAAGGGGTGGCCATCTGACTTTGAGTTTTTTATTTTACAGGAAGGGGCACTAACCCTCCACCAACCCACTTGTTGACACATAGGGAGCACGTACAGTAGGCGTGGAAAGTGTTGACACCATCTTAAAAAAAGAAAACATTCTTGTGGTTAGCAAGGAGAAACAAATAAATTAACACTCACCATTGAATTTAGTATTTACTGGCATTCCCCTTCACCTTTATTATCTTCTTAAGGCGTCTGGGGAGACTGATGGCGTAGTTTTGCAGAACAGACGGACTAAAACTGCTCCATAGCTGCAGCCTCAAGTTTAGGCAAAGATGATGTGTCCATACTACGCAGCTGCCGCTTCATGTGCGCCCATAAATTCTCAATGGGATTGATATCTGGGCTGTTTCCGGGCCAATCTCGAATAAAGGGAACCTCACAGTCTGTTAGCCACTGTTTCACTGACTTTGCAACATGTGCAGGGGCAGAATCTTGCATAAATACTCTTGCCTTGGTTTTATCAAAAGAGTCACTTAAAACATCACATAAGAGCTCCAAATAATTGTTCTGGTTCACTTTTTCATTTGCAGGTAGAATTACCAACCTACCAACACCATAATATGTAAAGCAGCCCCAAGCCATGAGTGAGGCTGGGTATTTAACAAACTTGGAAGTGTACTTAGGATCCAGGGGGTCACTGCCTGGTTTGCGGTACACTCGTGATGAAGGGGTACCAGTGACAGTAAATGTTGACTCATCACTCCAAAGCACAGTTTTCCATTGCTCCTCACTCCAGGCAAGATATTTCTTACAAAAATTTACTCTCTTTTTCTTCTGAAGTGCAGTTAGCAGTGGTTTTTTACGAGCACAAAAACTCCTGTAGCCCAGATCGTCATGCAACAGCTGCTGCACACTTCTGACAGACACATCTGCCAGCAACTGTNGTCAAATGTATTCGCAATTAATAATCGAATTCGTTCTTCTCTGTTATAATGGTAAGACTCAGTAATATAAAATGCAAATGATTTCGAGGCACTCGCACTTCAGAGAAGATGTGGAAATGTTCATCATCATCATCATCATCCGGACCTCCTTTCCTACCCTAGGGTAGGGTGAGGAGTAGCAACATCCAGACAGCCCAAGTCTGCCCAATCCAATAGGCCATGCTTCCATTCACTCATCATTCAAGCCCCTGGAATCCTGGCTCTATATGATATGCCAAAAACAGTCACCACATTCTGTAGCTTCACATAAATGTATCCGATACAGTCAATCTGGATGGTGTCACATTAAAAAAGGGTACCAAATCCCTGATCATGCACTTCTCCTCACAACATTCATCCAGCCAGCTCAATCTCTTGTCAGTCCCCTACCCTCACCAACTTCCATATCTCTCTTCCTCACTCACTCATCCACCATATCTCTCCACCCTCTTCTTGGCCTACCTCCCCTTCTCCCTCCTTCAAACTCATTCAGGTATACCTTTTTCACCACTCTATTGTTATCCATTCTCTCCACATGACCATACCATCTCAGTATACTCCCTTTGATTCTGGTGTCCACAGACTTCCTTACTCAACATCTTTCATGAATCACATTATTTCATATCCTATCCACTGTCTGTACTCCACATACATTCCTCAGAAGTCCCATCACCACTACTCTCACTCTTGACCGAATTTTCATGCCACACCATGATCTCACATCAATATGTTAAAACTGGCACTAACACTCCTTCATGTAAGCATTGCACAGCTGCAAAACTCAAGCCTCTGTTTCTTACAGAGGCCTTCATAGCACCACTACTTTCCTTCCTTGTGTCACTTATGGATAATCAACCACTGAAGTCAAGGTTGAAAGTCACTTTCAGATGAAGCCTAGTCATTATTTCTTTGTTTTGTAGCAAAGTTAAAGCAAACAGAAACATTTATCATCATCATCATTCATCTAATCCAGTGTTGCCCCATGAGGAGTGTAGGAGCCCAGGGCTAGGCAAGTTGGTCCTGACATTTACGACAAGAGTGACCAGCCTCACTTATCCCTGAGTGGCATTACATGTGCTAAAAACCCCAACTACCAACTGGATATGAACTTGCACCAGCTCAATCCGACTGGAGCTCCGTAATTACCCACTAAACCACCAGGCACCATAAATTGGTTATATGGTTACCACCCAGCATGTAAATGGTTTCCTGGTGCACAGGAAACCATTTGGCTTGTCACTCGTTGTACAGTCACCCATAGAGAGAAGGAAGAGGAAAGAAAGACAGACAGAAGAGGAAGGAAGGAAAGACAAATCATATAAAAAATATTATACAGTATGCAATGAACTAGTTTAAACAAACCCAATGTACCTCAAATTATAATGTAACAGATAAAATTTGAATAAGTATATTGAATCTAAGGGGAGGTTCAATGATCAGGGGGAAGTGCCTCTATATGTGGCAGGAAAACCCTCTCAGCACAACACCGGGCAGCTGTCAGCTCACAACTGTCAAAATTCAGTGCTGTGGTAACCATCTCCATATGTTTTGGTGTTCCCTACTTGCAACTTAGCTAATGGTATGTATGCCAATACAGGCCTACCCCAATATCCGATGGAGTTGTGTACCAGTGGGAGCGTTCAGACAGCAAGTAGTTGGATAATGAAGCAATTTTCCCCATAATAATACTAAAGTAAAACCAGAGATAGGTTCCTGGCCCAAGGCCAAACTCTCATACACCTTAATCAATAGAGACTTTTTTTTTTTTTTTTTTAATGAAAGGAAGAAGGAACCAAAGGCCATGGGCCTGCATACTGTTCCTTCCAAGAAAAAACAAAAACAATACAAAAGAGAGCCAAATTTATGATCTACTCATTTTGAGATGCCTGGACACACTGCGTTTGAAAGACTGGAGATCATAGGAAGTAGGGAATACAGACAGAGGAAGACAGTTCCAGAGTTGACTAGAAACACCACAGGCAATGTTATTATCCTCATAAACAATACTATTGTTAAAAAATGAGACATCAAACATCACAAGCAGGAAGGTAAGGTAGTGGGATGTATGGTGTTGAAAGGCTTCAGGGCAACTGACAAAAAGGTTGGCAGTCACTAAGCGGGGGCTAGGGAGGGTGGGGGGAAGGGGAGGGAGACAAGCAGGGGTGGGGGAGGGCAAAGGGACAGGGAGGGAGACAAGCAGGGGTGGGGAGAGCGGGGAGGGAGACAAGAGGGGGTGAGGGAGGACAGGGGGATGGGGGAGGGCATGGGGGACAGTGAAGGAGACAAGAAAGACAAACTGCCCTACTACCCACCTCCCATATTTCTCTCTCTCTCTCTCTCTCTCTCACACACACACACACACTCTCAGGAGACAAACAGGGGTGGGGGAGGATGTGGGGACGGGTAGAGAGACAACCAGGGATGGGGGAGGGCGGGGGGATGGGGAGGGAGACATGCCTGGCAGTGCCTAGCATCACGAGGGTGAAAGAAGAAAAGAGGAAATGGAGGGAGGAATGGAGGGAGGATGAGGAGAGCCACTCACCACCACATTCGTGTCCAGATGAGCTTGTTTCAAACCTAGGGAGCGGCAGGGTGTTTGGACTAACGAATCGACAGCCATTCGGACTGTGGCAATGTTCCCCAATGTCTTTTGTTCGGTGTGGCGGGCAGTCGGTTATTGATGTGACAGATATCGGGGTATGGTTGCAAATTTTTTTTATGTGTTATTACATGTAACTTTATAATTGCCTCCATATATGCTGGGGTAAGATGATATAATGGTTATTTTCCTCAATGTGATGTCACATTCATAAGAGATGGACCTGAGAAGTGTTACTGTATTATTTTTTACTTGACATTTCATCGATCTCTCACTGTCTCCAATGCTGAAGTGTAATGACAGATTAATACTAGCAGATGGTGCTAGTCACAAGGTAGTGCTATGGAAAGAATGTTGAGCTTTCAACCCTTATTCACAATGGTGGCTGCTGTCAACAAGCAAAAATTAAGCAGAATTTTGAACAAACATACTACAGTATTAATATACAGTATTTATAGCAATGTCTGAATGTGTGTGCTTCTGTACTGTACATAATGACAGCAGTATGTTCTACAGCCTCACCTGAATGAGTTCCGTACCCGGACCATGGCCTGCTGGTCCTCTGAGTACTCTATCTGTGCAGTGGCCAGGTTTATGAGGCCACGCTCCACTGGATCCCGTTCGTCCCGGAAGATGAACACATAGGGTCGTCGTACAACCTGAGAAAATCACAAGGGTGGCCTCAACAGGTGTCTAATCCTTCAAAATGCTTATTAAATCTATCTACCTATCTATTGCCAGATGCCTTAATCCCGTAAGGGGTGGCCACGAACAAATCACCTCCATGTCACCCAGTCCCCCACCATTTCACTGCCCTGCTCCCAGCTCACACCCTCCTCTCTCACATACCTCTCCGCTCCATCCCTCCATCTCATCCTTGGCCTCCCTCTCCCTCTACCTCCCCCTCCACTTCACTCATATAACTCCTTGTTAGTCTCTAACTCTCTATCCTCTCCACATGGCCAAATCACCTCAATGTATTTCTCCTAATGCTTTCTATCACATCCACATCCATGCCACAATGCTCCTTCACTTCCTAATTTGTCAGTTTGTCTCTCCATGTAACTCCACATGCTCCTTTCAAATAACTCATTTCCACTGCTCTCACTCTTGACACTATTTCTTGGTCATACAGCATGCCTGAAACATAAAAGTGAGGAAGCACCATATGACCATGTAAACCCTCCATTACAACACTGGTGGAATGTTCATTAAAGACTCTATTATTAAAACAGAGCACAAAAATATCAGGCCCATAATATTTGGCAGTCATAGATGGAATACCTGTAAATGTTAAATGTGATAAGCCTGCATCTCACATTAAAAAAAGCAGCAGCAATGATAGAGGAAGGTCAGGCATGTTCTATCATCATCACACGCTTCTGTAACTCTCATTATGAGCTGTGGGCCTGTCCCGATTTTCATGCTCTTGGTTCTAATAATACAGACCTAATGCATTAACTGACTAAATGGAGGCAGATCTTTGTAGCAGAGGATGTGGCAAAGAACAAATTTTGGTTAAAACAAAGTACAAAGTTACTTACAACCCATCGCTTAATCCAGGTGTTCGTGCGATCATCTAGTACATTCAGGTAACCTTTTCGACTGACCACAGGTGAAATGCGAATCTCCTCCACCTCAGGAACATACAATGGCATAGGTCTGGATTCCACCATGGGAGAGGAGCTCTGAGAATCCCCAGGGCTGGCTGGCGGTGAGTCCCGCGTGGTCACAGCTGAACCGCCCAGGGGAATGTGCATCTCCGGAACTGGGGCACGAGGACGCTCAGGTGAGGCCAACCTGCACCGTACACAACAAGTCAAATATATGTTATATTAGTCTCAGTTAAAAATCCCTTATACCTCTTCCTAACCAGTTTATTTTTGCATCTGCCACATTAATACTGGTAAGTCATTTGTATGTGATGACATCTAGGGCAAGTGGCAGTACTGTCAAAGCATGAGGAGTGTGACCTTGTGCATTTTGCCACAAAGGTGTAAGAACTACTGTACTCCATTTTGTGCAATGTTTGTGATGAGTGGGTGCATAAGAGATGCAGTGGTATTAAAAATAGAATGCAAAATAATGCTGATTTTAAATATGCAGTATGTAAAGGACAATATGCAGAAGCACAGTGGAAGGAAAGGATAAATTTTGCTGGAGAGTCTGTTACATGTGTGGAGTTTTGTTATTCAGGGGACATGATATGTGCAGGAGGAGGGACTGGAGCTAGCTCAGCATCAAGGGTAAGGAGTGGATGGAAAAAGTTTAGAGAACTGTTACCCCTCCTGACAGTGAGAGGGCTCTCCCTCCATACTAGGGGATCCTTGGAAGCAGCATATGTTTGGAGTACATTACTGTATGGTACTGAGACTTGAGCAGTAAAGGTGGATGATATTCATAAGCTCAAAGGTAGAGAGATGAGAATGACCATATGGATGTGTAGTGTGGCCTTGAATGACAGGCCTGAGAGGATAGGACTGCAGATGAAATGTTGAAAGGAAGAATGGGATTTGAGTGTATAAAATGAGATGGTCTGGGCAAATGGAGAGGATGACTGATGACAACTGGGTGCAAAGGGTGAGGGGTGTGAATGCTGAGGATAAAGTGAAAAAGACTTGGTCATGAAGTGTGACCTCAGGGTTAAAGGAGTAAGTAGAGAGGTTGTTAGAGACCGAGCAGCATGGAAAGCCGCCATTAGTGACTACGGCTGATGCAAGCAAGTATGCAGGAGCCTTTCTAAATGATGCAAAACAAAGGAACTTTGCAATCTATGTCAATATAGTACTATTTACACACATAAAAATGACATCATGCTTTATTTTACGGATTCCCCATGTTGAAGTTGGCTATCATACAGCTGATGTTTTTCATGCACTGGAAGGTAAACCAAGTGCCAAAAAGTTACTGAAAAATGCCGGGGAAAAAATAAATCTAAAAGGTGAAATATGATTTCTAACAATGTTATTCTTAATATATTTGTGGTTGAATATTTCCTCCCCAAGAATTATGACTGGGAGACAAGTTAACAGGCTTGTAACTACATTTCACTCTTATGGTGGTAACTCCCAGGGTTGATTATTGCCATCCATCTACTATAGCATTAACCCCCACAACAAGATGACAACCTTCGTAGTTTTCCTTATTTCTGTCAAATGATATACTGCAACTTAGGAGTGGCCTGTTGCATTAATGGGGTTTATTAACTGTACCATTTGTATCATTTACAAAGGCTCCAACATGCTTGCATACATTAGCCTTGGTCACCTAATGGTGGCTCTCCACATTGCTCAATCTCTGACAACTTCTCTATTCAGTCCCTTAACCCTGAGGTCACAGTCTATTACCTTGTCCCTGATCTTTTTCGGTCTGCCTCTTACAACCCTATCCGTGATGTTCACACTTCTCACCTTCCACACCCAACTGTCATCCTCCATTCTCTCCACATTCCCAAACCACCATCTCAATCTACTCCTCCTCATTACAACACCAATACACTCCACTCCCATCTTTCCTCTCAACTCCTAAGAGTTACTGATTCAGTGTATGGTTGGACAAGGGGCCCTCCAAGATATAAGGCCTTATTAATGCTACATCTAACCCCTCCAGTTCTCCAGTTCAATAAATCTGTCTTCAATGGAATAAATTCATCAGGAGATGGCAACAATTTGATGAAGAAGGCCTCCCTAAGCTCTGTGGGCTGACTCTTCCTAGCATCTCTTCCTTACAAGTTCATTCTGCATATACCAAATTAATAGTCATTTTTAGGATATTTGGGTAATCTGTTGTTGATATTAAAAAGACATAACATACAGGAGAATACTATGGTACTAAAAAAAAAAATGAGAGAGAGAGAGAGAGAGAGAGAGAGAGAGAGAGAGAGAGAGAGAGAGAGAGAGAGAGAGAGAGAGAAAGAGAGAGAGAGAGAGAGAGAGAGAGAGAGAGAGAGAGAGAGAGAGAGAGAGAGAGAGAGAGAGAAGCCTGGAGTCCATGAGAATAAAACCACATGAGGTTCACACCAGTTTGTACCTTATATTGTATTTACCACCCTAGTACCATCAGTTTTATTTATTTTAAAATGTATATTTGGATATTTGGTGGCCTGTGTTCTATGGGTAGGATTATAATTTATTAAAAATGGCAATGCTTCAGACTAGAAACAAATGAAAATAATCATATCAACCAAATTCTCGTCAAATCAGCCCTTTACATATAAGAAGTCCTTTGCTGAGCAAACAAAGTCATTTGGTGGCAGCCACATTACAACACTTAAAATAACATCAACCTATAGGGGGTAACTGGGGAGAATTCAACTTCTTAAGTATTAAATAACCTTCCTAAGAGGTACAAAGATAGAATAAAATAAATAAAAAGAAATCACAGTTGCTGTTGCTGTGGTCCCAGGCTCATATGGACATGAACCTGGCAAACTACATGCTGAAAATGTCATTCTCCTACAGTTCACCATCTTCATTTTGGGTAACAGGGAGGGAATTGAGGGATGTTTGTATAACCCGGCAGTGTAGCAAACTAGTTATATTGCTGCATCCTCATGATGGCATCCCTCTCCACTGCCAACATCATAGTAAACGGGCTAAATATTAGACAAATTCTAACACTGTAATACCAAGATCTTTGTCTTGTATACATCTTTAATACTCTAACACATTCAGTGACAGTAATGGTCACTTACTCTGTAGAAGTGGTAGAGGAGCATGAAGAGGTGACTGAGGTGGTCAAGGCATCCTGCTCCTCAAGAGGTGTTTGTGCTGGTGTTTCTTGTTTGCTGTGTGACTGTGCTGATCGACCCTGTGTGATGACAAGAAAGCAATCACACTAACCTACTTCCATGTCAAGAAGTTTCTACATTATTCTGAGTTGTCTTGTTCGCCCTCAACATGGTACCTAAAATCTTTACAAACTTAAAAAAATATATACTGCACTAATCAGATCTAATAACCAGGAACAGATCTGTTAGCCTACTTGGATGAAAGGCTCATCACTGCACCATCCAAGGCTACAGTTCTTGCAAACAGGCAATCAGCCAGATTACATCTCTCAGGCAACACAGTTCTCTCCACCAAATATCAAGATACTGTACTCTTCACCCAGTACATTCTTTCATAGTCTGAGGCTAGGGTCTGGTGAGATCATACCTTTGGGAGACCCTGATACTCATGATTCCTCTACAGCCTGACCTGGCTGTCCTCTAAGATGCTTCTAAAATGGGTGAGAGTTTCCAAGCATAGGAGGGACACCACCTTCAATGAACAGTGACAACCCCCACTTCTCCAATGGATGCACATAAATATAAAAGAACTAAACTATGAGTGGCTCTTTCATTTCTGTTCAAATACCATCATCCTCTCAGGACAAGCTCTAGAATTAAGATGACTCCTAAACATTAGTATTCTGCAATAACTACCAAGAGACATCCAGATCAGATACGCATTTCCAGATCTCTGTAAATTTCTTATTCATATTTTTTTTTGCCCCTTCTGAGGAGAAGGTCCAATCCCATGGAGTGCCACTGGAGTGTTACATTTACAATTCAGTTCTAACTCCCCTCTACATCAAGAATACATAAAACATTATCTTGTGATAGAAAAAAATATTACCTGTACTGTTAAAAAATTTGAGACGTTCAAACTTGATGACATGATGATGTCTTGGGGGGGGGGGGGGGGGAAAAATCATCCACATGCTCCCTTCAAACTATATAATGCAATGACAGGGGTGCCATTAGGTGACTTGAAACCTTACTCTTCATACTGGTATGAGGATCTGATGATCCCACCATCCTGTAATTATGTAGGGGGAGACACTATACCAAGCACTTTCTTCTTTACATGCCTAAGTACCTCTAGGAGCAGCCCTGTCTGTCTGTCTGTCACTCACCAGTATTTTTCAGATGAGGTGCTCCACTCCTGTATGCTTCAGCAATTTTAGCAACACCCCATATTTGAACCCTGAAGCTCTCACTTCATGCCAGTAAGATAGTGACTTTAGCAAAGCCCCATATGATGGCCTTGAAGCCTGCATCTATCTAATACTTTTGCAGCTACTTGTTCCTCTGATTATGTCCCTGAAAAGGTCAAAGAGCCTGCAACGAGACTTCCCAACCCCATAAGAGAGTACAGAAACTTGGTTCAGAATCGTGATAGTAATGATGACTATCAGTACAGTATTGCAATCATCTCATGCTTACCTCTACCTACATATTCACTGTTATTAGTTATTTAAAAAAAAAATGTCCACCACAGTAGACAAAAATAATCATAAATAAAAGTTAATGAACAGCTTCAAGCTACAATCTGTACAATCCTCTCACTCAGTCACTCACTCTGCCATCATTCACCTGCATCAGACGAATAAACTTCAGTGCAGTAGTTCTCTCAGCTTCACTCATGGTATCGGAGTCTGTAGTAGGGTTGTCCCGGGAAGAGTACCGAGTAAGAACAGCACGTGCATCACACCCAGCTTTGGCCGCCTGGTTGGCCACCTCCTGCATAAAAGGATGGTGGTTGAAAAAAGGCTGGAGGAGAAGGAAGAGGGAGAGAAAAAGAAAGCTTCAGAAAACTGTGTGGCTGCTAGCAACAGAAGAGTAAACTAGGATAACACAGTATATTTACTTTATACAAGAATGAAATGTGCATAAGGAGATGTTAACAGAACTACTGCATTAGAAAGCAAAAAATACTTCACTTTGGGTATTAAGAATACAGAAGAATGAAGGCAACTAGGAGAAAGAGAGCAATCAGTGCAAGAGATAAAGTACAGTGCATTAATAGCAGGAACAGACATTACATACAAAGACTCAAAATTAGTGGCATATAAACTGAAGCTAATGATGCATTCATGTAATTATGACAATACTCATCAAACTGTCTATCATCATCATCTACTCCAGTGTTGCCTCATGAGAAGCATAAGAGCCTGGGTCTAGGAAAGCTGGTCCTGACATCTGAGATGAGAGTGACCAACCTCACTCATCCCTGAGTGGCATTACATAGGCAATAAACCCCAACCACTTGTTGGATATAAACCTCCACCGGCTCAATCCGATTGGAGCACTTTAATTGCCCACCAAGTTCATATAATTAGTCTTATAGGAAAAACAAGGTAATATCTGTATAACAATTGCTGTACTATATGCATGATACATGTTTCCAGAGGTACAGTGTTTGTACAAATTACATACGGTACATCCTTTACAATTATTTTATTGTAATTCCCTTCATTCTGTATGAAATGGATAAACTGTAAATGATCCTGTATGAAGTGGACATACAGTAACTGAATCTGAAATACTGTAAATCTCACAAGACAAAAGTAAGCCTCTAAACTGTGGATGCACTTCAATGAAAATTCTAACGTACGGACTCGCACAGTGTACAGTATCTAACAACTTCTTCCTAGTAGGGTGACAAAGGCTAAGTGGTACACATAAAAGCAGGGGATCTTCCATGTCAATCTTCCATTTTATTTGTTGTTGCTGCTTAACCCCAGTCTGTCTAACCAAGATGATCTGTCGACCTGGGGGCTTCCAACAGGTACAGTACAGCAAGGTCTCACAGAAAGACAGTTCACTTCAACAATACTGTAACACATTTTTGACAGCCTATTTGCTTAATGAACCCAGTATAATAAATAAATTTTTAAAAATGTGTGCCTCCAATTCCCATCACGGTTGTCCCAACACCACCACACGGTGTACGCCATACTCACTTGAACTCTTGCTTGTTATCACTGCTCCAGCATGCCTTCCTCTTTTTTATTTCAACATCTGCCATGTACAGTACATGGTGTGTAACCATGTGTTAAGGATGAATTATGTGCTATCCTGAACCTGGTTGTGTTAATGGTGATGCATAATGTGAAAAACATTCTGCAATAAAAACAAGATGCAGAGGTGAGGAAGCGCCCCAGCACTGACCTTGTGCCTTCAAAACCTCTCACAATAATCACTGATTTATGGAGAACTGGACTGTGAATGATCCTAGTTAAGTGATTACTGAAGGAGAGTGACCAATAAAATTATTAAAATTGTGAGATATATGCTGGAAAATGAATGGCAGTGCAATGCTGGTGTCACTGAAAGCCAGTTCACATGGTAAGCAGTGGTGGTTGTGTGTGCTCAAATATTTTCATTGTCTGCCCTAAGTATGGTATGTGCAGTACTTTATGAACTAAACACAAACCAGGTGAAGATAACTGAAGTAGCTTCAGGTATAAAGTGATATTAAATGTTAGATATAAGCTTTACAAAATAGTATGGATGACACACTGTGGTAATGATGTCTCTGAATGTAACTGCATAAGAAAAGCAATGGTGGTCCACAAGCTAAGTATGATTTTTGCATAAACCTGGTGACTGATGAAATCTATGGTATGTTCTGGAGTCGGGTTAACTGACAGATATGCAGTGAAAAATAAAGCACGATTAATACCCAACCCACGTGACCACCATCACCAACTTCATGTGGTGGGCATATATTAAAATGAATTTATGCATTATATTTGGGGACACAAAGAAACAAATAGGACAATAAAATGGCAAATGGATGATAGTTATGAAAACTACAATGCAAGTGAGTTTTACAGTATATTAATAGTGGTAAGTAGTGGCTGTGTGTTCTTTATGCAGCTATGAATTTTTTTTTTTCTTGTAAGGTTGGTTTTGGCCTTAGACTAGCAACATATGGCCCCCTAAAGTGTCAACTCTTGATGGTCTGAGACCATACCCTCACTCAAGTTACAACTGACTTTTACAACAATACATTACCTAATGATAAAGCTCTGGCTAGCACATCCCTATCATTCTATGAGACCTACTTGTACATACATCATGTAGGGATCTGGTGCCTCATCATGGTTGGACCAGGGTCCTTCCCACACCAAAGTGTTGGAAAATATAAGGAGACTGGTTCCTGGGTGGATGCTGCAGCTGTTCCACCCAGGGTGTACAGTGCCATCACAGAAAGGCTCCTCATCAGTGCCTCAGTTTTATGTAAGATAATTAAGTACATAACACATGCATGCTTCACTTGAACCTTCAGAGCTCATATCAGTGAAAAATCTAAGCCACTGGTAACTGCTCATTAACACACCAACAGATCCTGCAACACTGGGGTGATCAGATGGTCTGATATACTGTGATATTTCTTCACTGTTCCAGTCAACCAGACACAGGAAAACAGACCTACCACACTGGTATAGTGGGTTGGAGCACAAACTGTCAACCACAAGGGCTATTATTCAAGCTGTTCCTCTGAACTGTCTGCTTGCATCCCTCCACCTCTACGACAGGCACGTAGTACCTGTCTAGCAACAAACTCTCATCCCTTTTCTGTCCAACTCTCTAATGCAAGAGTTAACCATTACTCCCAGTCCTTCATTTATGCAACTGGTCAACTCTGGAACTGTCTTCCTCTGTCTGTATTTCCTACTTCCTACGATCTCCAGTCTTTCAAACGCAGTGTGTCCAGGCATCTCGAAATGAACAGATCTTGAATTTGGCTCTCTTTTGTATTGTCTTTGTTTTTTTCTTGGAAGGAACAGTGTGCAGGCCCATGGCCTTTGGTTCCTTCTTCCTTGCATAAAAAAAAAAGAAAAAAAAAGCTCACTCTTAGGTCACTGAATGACATCAAGAAGGGCATCTAGTAGCAGACGATTACATGCACTGACACAAGTCCTTACCACAAAGCAGTTTTATTAAACTTTCCAAAATAATGCTCCCTGCTATTTTCCTTTTTCTTTCCCAGCCTATGATACTATTCTATCATCCTTAACATCAGAAGATAATTCCCAATGTGGCCTGATATTTCTAAACAAAATCATACCTTTTCACTCTTAGTAAAGTCGTGATGGTGGTGCTGTGGTTGTGGTGTGCTACCCAAACCCAGCTTTTCCCTCAGTAGGAGGAAATGGCGGGTTCGCTCCACTTGAGTTAGGCGAGTGATCTTTTCTAACTCCCACTGGTGCTCAAAAATGAGGGAATCTCCACGTGGTCGCCATCCATGCAGGTTCTCTTCTCCTCGCACATATGTGGAACTCGTGTCAAGCACTCGTCGCTGCCGCCGCTGCAAACCTGAAGAGGTATACACGTTTGTAACTTGTCTACAGAAATCCAGACTAACCATATGCTTTGGTCACATGTCTTATCTTATTCTCTTAGTACTTAATACAAGACTCTGCAAATTTTCTAAAATTATTATTGGCTACTGCTCCATAATTCTATTAAAATACTATACTGAAATCAGCTACATGAAAGCAAACTGTATAAACCAATACATTACAATACAGTACTGTACTCATTTTCCAAATTAAAGCACAGCTTTCAGTTCCAATAATGCTTATAAGTACTGTATTACTGATATTACATGAGAATAAGATTTTGAAAAATGTTTCTTAGGAATAGAAACTACAGCAAAGATGCCAACTATGTGAACTTCATGTCTGTAAATTATTATCTATGTGGTACTATCAGGAATCTATAAAAATTATAAAAGAAATGTGGTAAACCATGTACACTGGGTTCTTCCTATTCTTGTGACACTTTCCCATTTAT
>JAGKTI010008833.1:0-11147 GCA_018397915.1 Birgus latro
CAGCAATGTAGCTGCACTACTGTTAACATGGTTCCTTATTTGGATGTGTAATGGCAACAGCCTACTCCACCCATCTCCCCGTTACACCCCGGCGCACGTACTTTCGGAATTTCTGGTTTTGTTTTGTTTTTTAATTGCGTATGGATGTGGAACTTTCTTTTTGTCCCCACACCATCACCTCCACCGAACACTAACGAATGAACGGGATAGTTGTAAGGAACTGAATGATTTTTTTTAATCTTTTTCCCAGTTTCTGTCACAACAATACATTACGCTTCATATCTTACGCTTCATATCTTAATTGTCCTTGACTACTTTCAAGTATCTTTCCAGTGCTGTTTCAGGCCTACTCACATCATGTTACATTTTTTTGTTGTCCAGGTTTGCTTCCATGACTTCTATGTTCGTTGACGATCCTCAGTTGACTAGTTCTGTTTGTCTTTGTCTTCTCCAGCAATATAGCTGCAGTACTGTTAACATTGTTCCTTGTTTGGATGTATAATTGGAACAGCCTACTGCACCCATCTCCCTGTTTCTCCCCGGCGTACGTTGATTCAACCACAAACACATGCTCACGTACCGTATGTCTTCCCCCTTGTTTGCATTCCGGCCTCAGCGGCCTCCTCACTTCTCCATTTCGGAAATATATCAGTCACTCTTTTTAATGTTTTCAGGAGTAAAAAACTGAATGGTTATGAACACCAAGAGTCGCCCACAAATGGAGTCTCGAAGGGTCAAGAGTGGAGTGAATGGAAAGGTGAAGGGGGAGCAGCTGGCATCGGGTTGGGACATGAACGAAGAGTTGGTCGGGGTGGGGCTTGGGATGAAGTATGAAAAGATCGACGAGCCAGGCCTGAACGAGAATGGGGTCTGGGTGAAGGATGCCATGACTGAGAAGGAGGCTGGCGTGCTGGGTGCAGCACAAAACGCTACTGGAGGACTGGAAGGTGAGGGATCGTAGCTGACAACCTTCTTTGAATATTATTGGAATTTTGGTTTGGTTTGTCTCATTGGCGTGTTGAGCAGATTCAGGAAAGATTTTCTATACTCCGGTAATTTGACAAGAGAGCAGAACATCGCGTCCTGGGTCTTCTTCTGGTTAACGAACGTGACATCCTTGTGTATAAACTATGGCCCAGGTACACACTTGACGATGCTCCAAAGACTACTTCTATTTGTCTTTGTCTTATCCAGGAATGTAGCTGCACTACTGTTAACATGGTTTCTTATTTGGATGTACAATAGGAACAGCCTACTCAACCCATCTCCCTGTTTCCCCCCGGTGTACGTACGTCGGGTTTTCTGGTTTTGTTTTTTAGTTGCGTTAGTGTTCTTATGGATCTGGAACTTCCTTTTTGTCCCCACACCATCATTTCCGCCAAACACCAATGAATGAAAGGGTTAGTTGTAAGGAACTGAATGTTTTTATTTTTATTCTTTTTCTTTTTCCCAGTTTTTATCACAACAATACTTCATATCTTTTCTGCTTCATATCTTCATTGTCCTTGCCTCTTTTCAAGTATCTTTGCAGTGCTGTTGTTGGCCTACTCACATTATGTTACCATTTCTTGGTTGTGTAGGTTTGCTTCCATGCCTTGTCCGTGCTTTGACGATCCTCAGAAGACTATTTCTGTTTGTCTTTGTCTTGTCCAGCAATGTAGCTGCACCAATGTTAACATGGTTCCTTATTTGGATGTATAATGGGAACAGCCTACTCCACCCTTCTCCTCGTTTCACCCCGGCTTACGTACTGTCGGGTTTTCTGGTTTTGTTTTGTCTTTTAGTTGCGTTAGTGTTCGTATGGATGTGGAACTTTCTTTTTGTCTCCACACCATCACCTCCACCGAACACCAACGAACGAAAGGGCTAGTTGTAAGGAACTGAATGATTTTTTTAATTCTTTTTCTTTTTCCCAGTATTTATCACCAGGATACTTCATATCTTTTGTGCTTCATATCTTCATTACCCTTGCCTCCTTTTAGGTATCTTTGCAGTGTTGTTGTAGGCCTACTACATTGTTACATTTTTTTGTTTTGCAGGTTTGCTTACATGCGTTCTCTGTGCGTTGACGATCCTCAAAAAACTAGTTCTGTTTGTCATTGTCTTGTCCAGCAATGTAGCTGCACTACTGTTAACATGGTTCCTTATTGGGATGTATAATGGGATCAGCCTACTCCACCCATCTTCCCGTTTCCCCCCTGCGTACGTACTTTCGGGTTTTCTGGTTTTGTTTGTTTTTTAGTTGCGTTAGCGTTCGTATGGTTGTGAAACTTTTTTTTTTTTCCCCACACCATCACCTCCACCGAACACCAACGAATTAATGGGTTTGTTGTAAGGAACTAAATGTTTTTTTGTTTTTGTTTTGTTTTTTCGTTTTCTTTTTCCCACTTTTTATCACCACAATACTTCATATCTTTTGCGTTTCATATCTTCATTGTCCTTGCCTCCTTTCAGGTATCTTTGCAGTGCTATTGTTGGCCTACTTACATTATGTTACCATTTCTTGGTTGTGCAGGTTTGCTTCCATGCCTTCTCTGTGCGTTGACAATCCTCAGAAGACTACTTCTGTTTGTCTTTGTCTTGTCCAGCAGTGTAGCTGCACTGTTGTTAACATGGTTCCTTATTTGGATGTATAATGGGAACAGCCTACTCCACCCTTCTCCTCGTATCCCCCCGGCGTACGTACTTTCGGGACTTATGGTTTTTTGTTTTGTTTTTTAGTTTCATTGATGTTTCAAAGGATGAGGAACTTTTTTTTTGTCCCCACACCATCACCACTGAACACCAACGATTGAAAGGGTTAGTTGTAAGCACTGAATATTTTTTTTTCCTTTTAATTCTCTTTTTCCCAGTTATTATCACCACAATACTTCATAACTTTTGTGCTTCATCTCTTCATTGACCTTGCCTGCTTTCAGGTATCTTTCCAGTGCTGTTGTTGGGCTACTCACATTACAGTATGTTACCATTTCATGGTTGTGCAGGTTTGCTTCCATGCCGTCTCTGTGCGTTGACGATCATCAGAAGACTAGTTCTGTTTGTCTTTGTCTTGTCCAGGAAAGTAGCTGCACAACTGTTAACATGGTTCCATGTTTGAATGTATATTGGGAACAACCTGCTCCACCCATCTCCCTGCTTCACCCCGACTTTCGGGTTGTCTTGTTTTGTTTTTTACTTGCGTTAGTGTTCGTATGGATGTGGAACTTTCTTTCTATCCCCTCACCATCACCTCCACCGAACACCAACGAATGAAAGTGTTAGTTGTAAGGATCTGAATGATTTTTTTTTAATCTTTTTTTTTGTTCCAGTATTTATCACCACAATATTTCATTATCTTTTGTGCTTCATATTTTCATTGCCCTAGCCTCCTTTCAGGTATCTTTACAGTGCTGTTGTAGGCATTCCCACATTATGTTACTATTCCTTGATTATTCAGGTTTGTTTCCGCGCCTTCTCTGTGCGTTGACGATCATCAGAAGAGTAGATCTGGTTGTCTTTGTCTTGTCCAGCAAAGTAGCTGCACTACTGTTAACATGGTTCCGTTTTTCGATGTATAATGGTATCAGCCTACTCCACCCATCTCCACGTTTCCCTTGGCGTACGTACTTTCGGGATCTCTGTTTTTTTTTTTTTTTTAGTTGCATTAGTGTTTGTATGGATGTGGAACTTTCTTTTTGTCCCCACACCATCACCTCCACCGAACACCAGCGAATGAAAAGGTTAGTTGTAAGGAACTGAATGTTTTTTTTTTAATTCTTTTTTCCTTTTCCCAGATTTCATCACAACAATACTTCATATCTATTGTGTTTCATATCTTCCTTGTCCTTGTCTCCTTTCAGGTATCTGTACAGTGCTGTTGTAGGCCTACTCACATTATGTTACCATTTCTTGGTTGTGCAGATTTGTTTCCATGCCTTCTCTATGCGTTGAAGATCCTCAGAAGACTATTTCTGTTTGTCTTTGTCTTGTCCCGCAATGTAGCTGCACTACTGTTAACATGGTTCCTTATTTGGTTGTATAATGGGAACAGCGTACTCCACTCATCTCCCCGTTTCCCCCGACGTAAGTAGATTCAAACACAAACACATGCTCTTGTTTGCATTCCGGCCAAAGTGGCCTCATTACTTCTCCGTCTCGGAAATATCTCAGTCTTTCTTTTTAATGTTTTCAGGAGTAAAAAACTGAATGGTTATGAAATCCAAGAGTCGCCCACAAATGGAGTCCGTAAGAGTCAGGAGTGGAGTGTTGGGAAAGTTGATGGGGGAGGAGTTGGCTTTGGGTTCGGACACGAACGAAGAGGTGGTTGGGTTGGGGCGAAGTATGAAGAGACCGGGGAGCCAAGCCTGAACGAGAAGAGGGTCTGGGTGAAGGATATCATAACTGAGAAGGAGGCTGGCGTGCAGGGTGGAGCACAGAACGCTACTGGAGAACAGGAAGGTGAGTCATCGTGGCTGACAATCTTCTTTGAAAATTGTTGGAATTTTGGTTTGATTTGTGTCATTGTCGTGTTCAGCAGATTCGGGAAAGATTTTCTATACTCCGGTAATCTGATTAGAGAGCAGTACATCCAGTCCGGGGTCGTCTTCTGTTTAACGAACGTGATATCCTTGAGTATAAACTACGGCCCAGGTACACAGTTGAGGATCCTCAGAAGACTATTTCTGTTTGTCTTTCTCTTGTCCAGCAATGGTTCTTATTGGTATGTAAAATGGGAACAGCCTACTCCACCCGTCTCCCAGTTTCCCTGCGGCATACGTACTTTCAGGTTTTCTAGTTTTTTGTTTTGTTTTTAAGATGTGTTAGTGTTCGTATGAATGTGAAACTTTCTTTTTGTTCCCACACCATCACCTCCACCGAACACCAACGAATGAAACGGTTAGTTGTAAGGAAATTATTATTTTTTTAATCCTTTTTCTTTTTCACATTTTTTATTTACACAGTACATAAAATATTTTGTGCTTTATATCTTCATTGTCCTTGCCTCCTTTCAGGTATCTTTGCAGTGCGTTTGTAGGCCTACTCACATTATGTTACCATTTCTTTGTCTTATCCAGCAAAGTAGCCTCACTACTGTTAACATGTTTCCTTGTTTAAATGTATAATGGGATCAGCCTACTCCACCCATCTTCCCGCTTCACCCAGGCGTACGTACTTTCGAGTTGTCTGGTTTTGTTTTTTAGTTGCGTTAGTGTTGATATGGATGTGGAACTTTCTTTTTGTCCCATCACCATGACATCCACCGGACACCAACGAATGATTGGGTTTGTTGTATGGAACTGAATGATTTTTTTTCCAGTTTTTATCAATACAATACTTCATATATATTGTGCTTCATATCTTTATTACGCTTGCCTCCTTTCAGGTATCTTTGCAGTGCTGTTGTAGGCCTTCTCACATTATGTTACCATTTCATGGTTGTGCAGGTTTGTTTCCACGCCTTCTCTGAGTTGACGATCCTGAGAAGACTCGTTCTGTTTGTATTGGTCTTGTCCAGCAACGTAGCTGCACTACTGTTAACATGGTTCCTTATTTGGATGTATAATGAGATCAGCCTAATCCATCAATCTCCACGTTTCCCCCCGGCGAACCTACTTTCGATTTTTCTGGTTTTGTTTTGTTTTTCAGTTACATTAGTGTTTGTATAGATGTGGAACTTTCTTTTTGCCCCCCTTACCATCACCTCAACCGGACACTAACGAATGAAAAGAATAGTTGTAAGGAACTGAATGATTTTTTTTTTATCGTTTTCTTTTCCCCAGTATTTATCACCACAATATTTCATTATCTTTTGTGCTTCATATCTTCAGTATCCTAGCCTCCTTCCAGGTATCTTTCCAGTGCTGCTGTATTCATTCTCACAGTATGTTACCATTCCTTTGTTATGCAGGTTTGTTTCCGCGCCTTCTCTGTGCGTTGATGATCATCAGAAGAGTAGTTCTGTTTGTCTTTTTCTTGTCCAGCAATGTAGCTGCACTACTGTTAACATGGTTCCTCATTTCGATGTATAATGGGATCAGCCTACTCCACCCATCTCCGCTTTTCCCCCCGGCGTACATACTTTCGGGACTTGTGGTTTTTGTTTTGTTTTTTAGCTTAATTAGTGTTTCTAAGGATGTGGAACTTTCTTTTTGTCTCCATACCATCACCTCCACCGATTACCAGCGAATGAAAGGGTTAGTTGTAAGGTTTGAATGATTTTTTTTTTTTTATTTCCCCAGCGTTTATTACCACAATACTTCATATCTTTTGTGCTTCATATCTTCATTGACCTTGCCTCCTTTCAGGAGTCTTTGCAGTGCTGTTGTTTGCCTACTCACATTATGTTACCATTTCTTGGCTGTGTAGGTTTGCTTTCCTGCCTTCTCCGTGTGTTGACGATCCTCAGAAGACTAGTTCTTTTTGTCTTTGTCTTGTCGAGGAATGTAGTTGCACTACTGTTAACATGATTCCTTATTTGGTTGTATAATGCGAACAGCCTACTCCACCCATCTCCCCGTTTTCCCCCGAATCAGTAGATTCAAACACAAACACTCTCGTGCAGTAAATCATCCTTCTTGTTAGCATTCATGCCTCAGCAGCCTCCTTATTTCTGCATCTCGGAAATATATTAGTATTTCTTTTTAATGTTTTCAGGAGTAAAAAAACTGAAAGGTTATGAACACCAAGAGTCGCGCACAAATGGAGTCCTGAAGGTTCAGGAGTGGAGTGAAGAGAAAGTTGATTTGGGAACAGCAGTCATTGGGTTGCGACATGAACGATGAGGTAGTCGGGCTGGGGCTTGGGGTGAAGTATGAAGAGCCTTGGGAGCCAGACCTGAACTAGAAGAGGGTCTGGGTGAAGGATGTTATGACTGAGAAGGAGGCTGGCGTGCAGGGTGGAGCACAAAAAGATACTGGAGGACAGGAAGGTGAGTCATCTTGGCTGACAATCTTCTTTGAATATTGTTGGAATTTTGGTTTCCTTTGTGTCATTTGCGTCTTGAGCAGATTCTGGAAAGATTTTCTATACTCCGGTAATTTGACAACAGAGCAGAACATCGAGTCCTGGGTCTTCTGTTTAACGATCGTGACATCCTTGTGTATAAACTACGGCCCATGTACACAGTTGACGATCCTCAGAAGACTAGTTCTGTTTGTCTTTGTCTTGTCCAGCAATGTAGCTGTTTACTGTTAACATGGTTCCTTATTGGGATGTATAAAGGGATCAGCCTACTCAAACCATCTCCCCGTTCCCTCCTGCATATGTACTTTCGGGTTTTCTAGTTTTGTTTTGTTTTTTAGTTGTGTTAGTGTTCGTCTGGTTGTGGAACGTTCTTTTTGTTCTCGCACTTCACCTCCACCGAACACCAACGAACTGAATGTTTTTTTTTTTTTTTAATTCTGTTTCTTTTTCACATTTTTTATTAACACAATACATAAAATCTTTTGTGCTTCATAACTTCTTTGTCCTTGCCTCCTTTCAGGTATCTTTGCAGTGCTGTTGTAGGCCTACTTACATTATGTTACCATTTCTTGGTTGTGCAGGTTTGCTTCCATGCATTCTCTGTGGGTTGACGATCCTCAAAAGTCAAGTTCTGTTTGTCTTTGTCTTATCCAGCAATGTAGCCGCACTTCTGTTAACATGGTTCCTTGTTTAAATGTATAATGGGATCAGCCTACTCCTCCCATCTCCCCGCTTCACCCCGGCGTACGTATTTTCGAGTTGTCTGGTTTTGTTTGTTAGTTGCGTTAGTGTTCATATGGATGTGGAACTTTCTTTTTGTCCCATCACCATCACATCCATCGAACACCAGTGAATGAGTGGGTTAGTTGTAAGGATCTGAATGATTTTTTTTTCTTTTTCCTAGTTTTTAATAATACAAAACTTCATGTCTTTGGTGCTTCATATCTTCATTACCTTTGCCTCCTTTCAGGTATCTTTGCAGTGCTGTTGTAGGCCTTCTCATATTATGTTACCATTTCTTGTTGTACAGATTTGTTTCCATGCCTTCTCTGTGCGTTGACGATCCTCAGATGACTAGTTCTGTTTGTACTTGTACTGGTCATGTCCAGCAATGTAGCTGCACTACTGTTAACATGGTTCCTTATTTGGGTGTATAATGAGATCAGCCTACTCCACCAATCTCCACCTTTCCCCCGGGTGAACCTTTTTCCTATTTTCTGGTTTAGTTTTTTTTTTTTTTTTAGTTGCTTTAGTGTTTGTATGGATGTGGAACTTACTTTCTGTGCCCACACCATCACCTCCACAGAACACCAACAAATGAAACGGTTAGTTGTAAGGAACTGAATGATTTTTTTTTCTTTATCCCAGTTTTTATCACCAAAATACTTCGTATCTTTTGTGCTTCATATCTTCATTGTCCTTGCTTCCTTTCAGGTATCTTTCCAGTTCTGTTGTTGGCCTACTTGCATTATGTTACCATTTCTTCGTTGTGCAGGTTTGCTTCCATGCCTTTTCTGTGCGTTGACGATCCTCAGAAGACTAGTTTTGTTTGTCTTTATCTCGTCCAGGAATGTAGCTGCACTACTGTTAACATGGTTCTGTTTTTGAATGTATATTGGGAGCTCCTACTCCACCAGTCTCCCTGCTTCACCCTGGCGTACGTACTTTCGGGTTGTTTGGTTTTGTTTTTTACATGCGTTAGTGTTCATGTGGATGTGGAACTTTATTTTTGTCCCCTCACCATCACCTCCACCGAGTACCAACGAATGAAAGGGTTAGTTGTAAGGAACTGAATGATTTTTTTTTATTCTTTTTCCTTTTCCCAGATTTCATCACCACAATACTTCATATCTTTTGTGCTTCATATCTTCATTGTCCTTGCCTCCTTTCAGGTATCTTTACAGTGCTGTTGTAGGCCTACTCACATTATGTTACCATTTCTTCGTTGTGCAGGTTTGTTTCCATGCCTTCTCTATGCGTTCACGATCCTCATAAGACTGGTTCTGTTTGTCTTTGTCTTGTCTTGTCTCATACTGATGAGTCAGTACTGTTACCTCGGTCTCTAGCCCGGGAGGATGTGAGGGATGGTGTGAGTGCATCTGTACTCTCGTCTGTTTGTTTATTTCTGTTTAGATCTTTAATATTTCAAACTCCTTTTGGTTCTCTACTATTGATGGGTGAGAAATCTGATGATATTTCCTCTATGAATTCATTATTAAAATCTAACCCATTCATTTGTGGGAGGAAAATTATTTTCTCTGTCCTCATTCTTCTTAAACCGAACAACATACTGGCTCTTATTGCTAAGTTTTCTGCTGTAAA
This sequence comes from Birgus latro, assembly GCA_018397915.1. Classification (NCBI taxonomy): domain Eukaryota; kingdom Metazoa; phylum Arthropoda; class Malacostraca; order Decapoda; family Coenobitidae; genus Birgus; species Birgus latro. The sequence continues at coordinate 9,265 of JAGKTI010008833.1, forward strand.
GAAATATTGGTATTGTAGTCTCTGTAAAACTGATGTCTAACCTTATCATGCCTTTTACGGTAATTTGTTTTCCATCTACAGCATGTAAGTCTAAATCACATTCTTCCAAGAAAGTTACGTTCCTCTTATTTCTAAAAATCCTATCTAATTCCTCTTGTGTTATTAAATGCACTGGAGAGCCTGTATCCAAGAATAATAAAATGTTTTGATCCTCACATACAGCGGATATCAAGATACACTCCTTTCCCAGTATGCCTCCTATGTAAATTTAGACTTGGCATTTGACTTGGCTTTATCAATGGTTGGTCGTTTTTTGTCGTGGCTTGCTCTTCCTTCGAATTAAAAATAAAAATAAGTTTTTTTAAGGTTTTACAATTTGAGGTCCGGTGACCTGGGGACTTATGATGTCTGCAGTATGGATCACACTGTTGTGCCTTTTGTCAATCTTCTATTGTTTTTTTACAACATTCATTCTTTGTGTGTCCAAGGATTCGCACAGTAATAACATAGAGTGGACCTATCTCCCGAATGTGATCCTCGAGATGACATCCCATATTTAGGTTTTTATGTGCCATGGTTTCTGCTTGGATTGTGCGCAAACTTTTGTACTGTCTGTGGCCTGGTGTCTGCGATCGCTGCCTAGAAGTTTGTGGCTGTTTGTTTTATCAGTTCTCGGGTCGCGGCCAGTTTTCTTTGCTTGGGGTAGCTGTTTTCACGGCTGACACTGTGTCTGTCATTCTCATTCTGGTGATATTCGACTGTGCTTCAATCACTCCTGTTTGGCTACAATTCATCTCTACCTCGCTCATGAAATCTAGCAAGTACATTCCTGGGGTGTACGGTACTGTCTTAGCGACTTTCAGCACCCTATCCGGTAATTTACACAGTTCATCTACATAACCAAGGCTGTCTACGACATGCAGTGGCATCATTTTCCCTTCAGATGTTACCCAATTTGAGTTCTTTATGGTAGCTAATAATGTTTTCTTAATTGTCGATACATCTGCTGTTATTCCACCTAAGACAGGATTAGTTGTATGTTCTCTCATAAGATCCATAATCTTATGTAATTCTGTTATTATACCGGACAAAAAGTTTATACCTCCACTAAAGGTCTTCAGGAATTCTGTCTTAAACTCATTGCAGGCCCATGTCCTTTGGTTCCTTCTTCCTTGCATAAAACTATGTCTTAGCTCGTAGGAGTTTATCAGATCTAAGTAAATCACCAGCTGGACATCTTTCCTGGTTAATCCATGAGGAAAAGACTGCTATTTCCTCATTTTCTTCTGTTATATGTCTCATAACAAAGAGTTGTTCACATTGATTTATGAAAGACTTAACATCGATGCAATCTTTTTCTGTGCCTGATTATTCGGGGATATTTTTATCCTCATGATAAACGTAAACATGAGGTGAGGATGTCTGAGTTGTGTTATTACCTTCGTTAGCCATTTTGGTTAAGTTCACTTGGAGTTCCTTGTCGTTTTGTAAAGGAATAGTTGTAGATGTTTTTCCTGACCTGTGAACAATCGTGAGTAGGTTTTTATAAATATGTATAGCAGAGCTAAAATCTTCACTTTCTACATCAGAGAAAAGTTTCCAATGATCATCATCATCATCAAAAAATGAAGTTTTAGTTTCTTTATCTTTACTTCGTGGAGAATTTTGTGTGATTGTTACGTTTTCCTGTTGTTCTGCTAACTGTGACTCTGCATTGGATGCAAATTGTGTTTCATATGGCACTAAAACTGTTGGTGATGAAAATATTCCCGTCATAGCACTGAGCTAAAATAAACTCATTTTGCTAAGGAATGGTGTTATGAAACACTTATTTTGTGTATATGTTAACTGTATAGGTGAGTAAATGAATATTAATAAATGAA
>JAGKTI010008833.1:20847-32491 GCA_018397915.1 Birgus latro
TTGTGCTATGTGGCTCGGTTACATGATGGCGGGATGCTGTGTGTTAGCGCAAGCATGCTGGCTACTGGCTGTAATGTGTGAGGAATGAAAGCAGATATATTTTTAAGGTGATCAATAAATAGCAATAGAAGAAAGAGTAATATGCAGGATTGGTACGAAGAGCGACAAATTTAAGGGAATCAGTGACAAGAGAAGAGTCGATGTTTTGATAAGCCATTTGACTCCACCCAGTATACTTTATGTGGTGAGCCCCTTCACATAAGACAGATATACTCCGTACACCGGCGAATAAGGCCGTTCCAAAGTCAGCGGTTGAGTAAAGAATGCTTGGAATTGGTTCAGCACACGCAACACTGCAAAACTTTTTATGCAAGAGACTTTATGATCTCTCTCTAAAACATATCAAGAGAAGACACACCCGACCAGCTCGTAAAGCATCAAAGCCGAAAAGTAGTTGTCTTATGGTAGCGAGAATCAAATGGAAGAGTCGTCGTCGCTCTGAAGGGTTTAATGTTAGCAGACTGGATAATATAACTAAAAAGACATTAGTTTATGAATCGCTGTAAAGTAAGTAAAGAAGAAACTCCCAGAATTCCCTGTTTTGTTTATATTTTGCATGTATTTTATCCATTTCGAGATCTTGCATGATAAGTAAATGAATGCATGACCCGTTTCATTAGGGCACTTTGGTGACAGTTCTTTATCCCGTTCCTACACACCTCAAATGTATGATATAGAGTGATGAAGAGGAACATGGTTTATAATGATTTGATGATATTGTTACTCGTTGGCTGAGTCCTTGCGGCTAGTATATTCGCCCACTATACTTAACCCTTCGAACCGGTTTGCTAACAGGAGAAGGGGGTGGGGGAGAGCATATGAGCAAGACAGAAAATGGGGCACGACAGAAAATGGGAACTGGAAGGATGTTCCGCCGATAATTCTAACAGCAAACAGTGGCACATTTTTTACAGATGTGTGTCGAAAATGTTTCAAGAAATTTCAAAATGTGGATTTTTCAGACATTTGTATTTCTGTTTACTGAATAAAAGAAAAAAAAAAGACAATGAAAATGATATTAATACATGTCAGTTTTGAACACGGGCTGCGTAAGAAAATTAAATTATAATAAAATTGTATAAGGGCTTAGGCAATTTCTGCCTTAAAGAAAGGGTTTTCAGTCTGTTATTCATTCTCAGAAGTAATTGTGTTACCACGCAATTTTCAGTTAAATATTCAGTCTAGGTTGGTAGTAAATTCTTTGGGAGCTCTATAAGTAAATACGAAAATAAAAATAAAGTCTTATAAGCAACATCTGACCAGTCCCAACTTTTTTTTTTTTAAGAATTAAGAATGGTCATTGATTTAATGAACAGAGGAATAGGAGAGGTGAGGAGGGGAGGTCGTGAAAAAACAGGACAGCACGAAATACACACCGGAAAAACAAAAACAAATTTTTTTTTAGAAATGTTCCAACAGTGAAATTTATAAATAAAAGTGAGGATGAAAAAGAATTATTGTTGATACTGCTGCTGCTACTACTACTACAACTACTACCACTACTACTACTACAACTACTACCACTACTACTACTGTTACTATTATTATTTATTATTATTATTATTACTATTATTATCACTCGCTTTAACCCGTCACGTCCCGACCGATTTCCCACCTCCGATACCCCCCAGTCCCTTGCATTTTTTGAAAAAAAAATATGGCTAAAACATTCGCTTTTGGTGAGAAACAAAGGATTATGAACACGAAAGTGGTTACCTGGATCCCCAAGTGGTCAGAACAGGTGGCCCCCCCCCCTCTCCCATGCAGGTATCGTACTCTGTCAATGACGAGTCTGGCTGGCACGTTTTGAATGGTAAGTAATTTTGGGAGAAACAACCACTAACACGTTAACACGTCTACATTTATTCATTTTGATCTAATAAACAATAAGAACAACAATATAAGGGCTTTCAGTAAGATATATAGGAAAAATAAGCATTGTTCCATTGCGCGAGCATAGCTAGTTTGGTCACTTTCGTAACATTGAGTCGCAAAGTTTCTTGTTTCAGGAAACATATTTTATTTACTTGCATGTTACTGTTTCAATGACATTTTAGCATTTTTGACTTTATGTAAATGGTTTCAGTTGTTTACATTCATTACGATGATATTTAGCATAATGCTAGCGTATATTGGCATACTCAGCGCACTCGCTATGACTCATCTTTCAACATACATAACACTTTTTCTAGTTTCATATTATTCTTTCAATGCCATTATAACATTCTACACCCAATGTAAATAGCGCACTGCTATCGCATAATCATGTAGCAAGCAGACTCGCTACCACTCGTGTTGCTACTTAGAATATACAGTATTTTTGCACTTACATCATACATTTCAAGTAACAGAACACCCGTTTACACTTTGTACTAATATTTACATATTATATGCCTTATAATTACACTGAGCGACAGAATATCGCACCTTTTTACACTCGCAAGGAATGTTTCGACTTAGAATATAATTATGCACTAAAATACAGATTTCCAACTAATATTATACCCATCTCCACTTTATACTAATATTTACATATTCACTGGCCTTATAATTACACTGAGCGTCAGAATATCGCACCTTTACACACTCGCTAGGAATGTTTCGACTTAGAATATATTTATGCACTAAAATAATATTTATCAACTAATATCATACCCGTTTCCACTTTGTACTAATATTTACATATTCACTGGTCTTATAATTACACTGTCAGAATATCGCACCTTTACTCACTCGCTAGGAATGTTTCGACTTAGAATAAATTTTTGCTCTAAAATAATAATGTTCAACTTATATTATACCAGTTTCCTTTTTATACTAATATTTACATATTCACTGGCCTTCTAATTACACTGAGCGTCTGTATGTCGCATACTTTCCTGAGAATAAGCGTCTTATCGCTATCACACCATCTCAGAACTGCGTCATTGTGCGATATTCCTTGAAACATGGGTAAATGCATAGACCCACGTCACACTCTACGCACTCATAGCGGGTGTCTTTTCTCTGAGTGTTGGGTCTCAGTCGTGAGTTACCACACACATGACATCTGCGTTGGGGCCTAGGTCTATTCGGTTGAGGAGGGATCGGAATGGCAAAGTGGCGGCCGGAAATTCTCAGTGGAGTTTGGGCGGAAGGGGCAGTGCGGGGTCGTTGCTGAGTTCTTTCCTCACCATACTTTGCAGTAACTTCCCTGCAAAGCTCCCTCACAAAACCTTCAAAGGTTTCCTGCACACCTGTTTTCAGGGCATGCAGGTGGTGGCAATTGAGGGCAGTTATGTTCAGCAGGTAAAACAAGAGCTTTTTGTACCACTTCATCGTGGTCCTGGCACACTCTACACTCGATATCATGGAGTCTGACTGGTCCACGAGCCGCATATTGATGTTATAATCCAGAACACTCTCAGGTTTACAGATGCGGCGCCTGCTTTCGCTACGGTAATCAACGGACTATGTGTGGTGCATCAAAGGTCGGTGAACAGTCGATAAGAGGCAGACTTCCCTGTTGTGGTTCCACTCTGTTGCTTGGATGTTATTGGCCTTGAAGAAGACCACCTCATTTCTGTCTAGCTGCCGCCAAACCCTGACCATGTGTCGCCTGTTCACCTTCACCGTACCACAGAATCCCGTGTCATGCAGGTGTAGATATCGAGCGAGAAGAGGGCTAGTGTACCAGTTATCGAGGCAGAGGACGTGACCACGATGAAGGTACTCTTCAATCATTGTTTTCACCACTGCTTCCGAGAGTCCAAAACTGCGATCTTCTATTTGTCTGTGCACCGGTGTACAAGACTATGTCTTGCACATAACCAGTCCTACAGTCACACATAACAAAGATCTTGAAGCCAAAACGGTGCCTTTTGCTGGGTATATACTGGCGAAAAGAAATATTGCCTCTCCACAACACGAGACTCGTCTATGACAAGGTCTCTATAGCGATAAAATGAAGAACGGAATGTTTGTCGTAGGTGATCAAAAACCAACCAAATTCGCCTCATCTTATCTGTGTCATTGACATTGGCAGGATCATCAGCATCGTAAAAGTAGAGGCGGCTTAGAATTTGCTGAAAACGATTATGGCTTATGAACTTGCCAGAGATCGGTGTCTGCATGAGAGGGTCCATAGTCCAGCATGACGGAATTCTGTTTTTACGTAAAATACCCATCATAAGTACCAGGAAAATAAATATGACCATCTCTGACAGGGAAACAGGGTAATCATTAATGATCGAATGTCTTTCACTCTCACGTCGCTGGCTTCTTGCAAACCTGTTGGTTTGATCTACAATTTGCTGGACAAAACCCTCACCAAAAAACAGGTGGAAAAAATCCAGCCTGCTTGAGCCACGGCGTATGCCAGGAGCAGTGCAGCCTGCTCGTCCCTGCTCAGTGAAGGGGTGAATTATGGAAGTAAAATCACTCCCATCTTCCCAATTCCACGTAACACTACCGTCGCCCCCATCGTCGCCTTCGTCGGGGTGGGGAGGAGATGATGGTGGGGGAGGTTGGGGAGGAGGAGAGCAGAGGGCTTCCCCACTCGCACTCCTCTTCCCTCGCCCTTTACCCTTACCCTTACTCTTACGACCTTGGGGAACATCAGGGTGCTGTGGGGAGTAGGTTTGGGAATATTGGGGAGCATAAGACGTGCTGGGGAGTGGCTCATCCTCACCTCCCTGCTCCATCACAACACCAAGTGAATCACCCCACTTCCTTACCGCCGCACGTTGTCCACTCCGCTGCCTCACTCCCGCCACTCTTCCTTTCACTCACCGCCCCAACATTTCCCTTTCACTTTGCACTTCCTCCACACCACTTCCGGCCTCCCCAAACAAGACACTAGGCTCATACCTCGGGACCGCGATGGGTGATTTATCTCGCGGCCGTACCACGTGGCAGCACGTCCCACGGCTCTCTCCTCGTCCTCGTTTTCCCCCTCAACATCACGTAAGGGCTCGAGAGAGGTTCTAGCACGCTGTTTAGGTGCTGGCAGGCCCTCCCTAGTGGCGCAATTCGTGACATAGCACCGCTTTCCCGGTGAAGGGACCTCCTCATCACTGCTACTGCTTTCCTCCTCCTCAGGCTGGATGTAGTCTTTATCCCCCACCTCGTCATCGAGGGGTGAATCACTATCACCTGTGAAGGCGTCCGGGGCGGCTTGTATCTGGTCGTCTGAAAGGCCTTGGCGCGCCATGTCTGACCTAGGTTACTGGCTGCTGGGAGGTGAGTGGACGAGGTGCGGCCGCATGCGGGTTACGCGGGGTCGCCGAGTGTCCCCGCCTGGTGGCAGATAGGGGAAGGTCGTCTGCGCCTACGTACCCAAAATCAAACACGAAATTTTAAATTTGTGCAAATTATGAACCTTGCCATTGCGCGAAGTACCGGTACGTCGATGGGTGTAGCTGTGACAAAACGTCGCGACATACCCATACGTCGATGGTACGCCTCGGGTTAAAAGGCGGCCTTCAGGTGATGTCAAAATAGTCTGGCAGCAGAAGGTTGAAGTAGGATTTGGAGCACATACAACATTTTATTGCTTTTTCTGGTAGGTGGGAGCCTCTTGACCTCAAAACCACTTGATGCCACTTTGGTATATTTGGGCAACTTTTTTTTACAGGCAAAATTCAAAATGGGTCCTGTTGTACACTAACGAAATCTTATAAAGTCGATATATTTGTTTATACTTGGTCTATGAAACTAAATTTGGTGTCAAAATGTACATTTTCTAGACCAAAGAATCCAAGTACACCACGAAATTTGTGACCGGTGCATTCCAAATTCTATATCTGGCAAATACTTAGAAATTAGAGTATATATTTCCCTTTGTTTCTCGATGTTCATGTTCTTACCTTTGATTCAGTTACTAGTTTCTTTTGGCAAAACAATTTCTTTCATTAATTGGTTAATATCACTTTTACAAACTATATATTTCCATGAAAAAAACGTATATGCCATCAAGTTTTATCTAGTTCACACAAACAGCAACGTTTTCATAAATAAACGTTCAAACTATCCTCTTCATCCAAAGCAAATACAAGCCTAGTTTGTTCATTGTGATAGTTGTGATGTATGGCATTCACAAAACACAGAACAAGAGATCCTGGCAGCTGACCATCTACACCTACTGGTGGAACATGGTAGTGTTTGAGCTACATCCGCAACGTATCATTTTCAGCACACCAAGTGGGGCTGGTGAGACATCTGGTGGAAGGATTTTAGGCAGCAACATACCTGGAGTAACCTGTCGTGTCCATCCATAACATGTGAGATCAAGCTTTGGTGGCTCAGGATCTAGAGCAGCTCGCCATAATGCACATTGAAGATGGGCTTGGAGGACATTCTCTTTGAATGCCTCGGTAGTCGGGGAAAGTGCTCTAAGTTCAGGTGCTGAGTTCAACTTTGTATTACCAATCTTTGTCTTCCAGACATCATACCGTATAGCTGACATATTACTAGTTTCCTTTGATCCATAACAAGTAGCACAGAATCTTGTAGCTTCTTCCAGAACATCCGAAGATAGGTCATCAAGTTTGCCAAGGTGGTTTAGCTGTTGGCTAGGTCTCAGTGTCTTGAGGGCTTTACCCTTACCAGTGCCCACAGTGTCACATCCTGTCAATACATGGGCTGGTAATAAATATGGTACAATAACAGAATATTGTTCAACTGTAGCTCTGATGTCCATGGACGACCTGGTCTGACTAGTGGGACTCATTATCAAGTTACACGTGAGGTTTCTCTGCTTGTAGAAATGCATGAGAAGTATGAACACATCAGCGTCATCAGAAAGGACGTTAATGCATGATACTCCTTGAGATGCTAGATGAACCATTGTTGAGCAATAATTATATCAGCTTCTTCATGCCTTGTTTAGATCATTCCTGCCTTAGATAGTGCCATTGTGATATTGCACAGGAATAAGCTTTTGTCCTGTTAAAACTAATCTCGTATGTGCTGAAAGTAATTCTGGATGGTCATGGATATAATCACAGATCAAATTGATGAGTTGCACCTTATTTTCTGTCACAGTTAAGATGACGTTCTGTGATGGAAGAAGTGTTGAGATACTTGGTGTTTACAGCTGCCTTCAGAACCTGCTCTGACATTTCTCGTAACATTTTTTATGCTATCATGGTAGTAGCAATCAAACACTAAATAGGTATCTGCTCCTCTCATTTGACGTGTGATATACTCCATCGGGTTCTGGGTGAAGTCTTCAACTGTCCCTGAGGTAGGCCATGTTATAACCCAAAGAATGGCACATCCATCCAAGCTAAATGCATCAGGTGCAGGACAGAGTCATTCAGAAACCTCAACCTGCAACTGTTTTTTGAGTGCAGACTTATATTTAGTGATGTGCATATCACCAGTACCTTCTAAATAGATGGCGGAACTGGAGCCAGTTCATACATCAGGACAGAAGAGAGGTCTTCATTGCGTGCTTTCTGAAGGCCGAGGACCCTGGAGAAAATAAGCTTGGTGTCGCACACAGATGACTGTCCTATTTTTATCTGTTTATGTGTAACTGACATTGTAGTGACATGCTTTGCAAGAGGTTGATGGAAGCTTTTTGGCCATCCTGACTGGAACTGCTCAGTTTGTTGTGCGCCTATGCTGGCGGACTGATCAACATTCACTGATTCTAGGCAGAACCTTCCTGAAACAATATTGATCAATCCATCTGGGGGAGTTTCTACTTGAAGGGAATCAGTACATGTTCCTAGCTTGTCTGTCAGTTTCCTGTGGTCAACTTCATCAGACTAGATTCGGGAATTTGACTCTTCTTTGTGTACGGTGACAGCAGTTTGTAGTTTGTTCTCCTTCATATCTGCAACATCTTTGATGAGGCGACTGCAGACGTGCAGCATTAGAGCCCATTTCTTCACGGCAGATGGCCTTAATGTTATACCTATTAGTCCTCCTGGGCTATGGCCATAGCACATGAATGTGGTTTCTCTATACATGTCGGACCAAAGGCCATTCCACAATCCCGGCTGGTGCCTCATAACATGATGCCCTCGGAGAAAGTGCTTCAACACTGAGTCTGGAAGTTGCTCCATGCAGTGCAAGTAATACAAAGTGTACCTTGCATAGTTAAAGTGGCCAGCAGAGAAGAAATACGGTATCATCTGCTTCACTGTTTTTTGTTTTGTTTTTTGTCCGACTCTGGGCATAGGCTTCACAACCTGCTATCAAGGCCCAGTAGTCCTCCTGCATACCATACACCTCTCTACATGTCACCACTTCGGCGCTTACACCCACCGTCCATATTGAATACATGCTAGGGCTGTCTCATACAGGACTGGTGTATTGCTATTAGCGGGGGTATTTTTAGAACATGTCGGCGGGTCATCTGGTAGATCAGTAAAGCCTGATTTAATGAAATTCAAATCCTTAAACTGTTCCCTGCCCCAGTGGGGATTTGAACTTGGGTCCGTTAGGACTGCAGGCCACCTCTCTACCTATTGAGCCACCGCCTCCCCCAATCTGGTTCCCTTCCTGCTCTTGTGAACATCATCATCAACAGTATGGGTTTGATCAGGTTATCAATCCATAGTTAGGAAGTCCTACTCTGTGTCGCAATCCTATGAAGAAGAGTTACTAGGTCTATGTCCTCGGAGTTCTGAATGGTTTCACACAACAGCTCTTCTGTCACAAGGCGTACAGCTCTGATATTGTGGGGAGCTGTTTTTCTGGCTAACATTTTAGGCACCCCACCAAATGCCACATGAAGTATCTCTTGCAAACCTGTCTGTCATCAGTGTGCCTACAGCACCTGCAAAATTCATCAATATATGCATACCCCCTAATCTTGGTATAAATTGTAGGAACCTTTCTGTATATGTCAACGTGATGCCTACCGCGACTTTGCACAGTTGTAGGTCATCAGTAAACAATGTGTGTCCTTGGCCTATTGCTCTAGTTAACCTCTGTGACTCAGCCATGGCTATGAGAATAGTATCAGGTTCAGCTGAAGGCATATATATCAAAGGCAGGTAGGTATACAGCTTTTGTTTGCCGGAATGACGGTGTACCGTTGTTCTCTAGCTAACTGAGTATTGTACCCATTGAATTCAAGTGTCTGATCATTGGAGAGAACAGCTTTGAGGAATGACATATCTGTGGACATGGCTGTTCTGGCTGCAGTCAATTGTCTCAAGCATTTTGAGTGGAAGTGGAGAACGCCTACCTATATTTTGTGACATTTCAGGCTTCTTGGGCGCTTGATATCGTTGAATTGGTATATCCTGGGACAACTCTTCTGCCATTTCTTCTCCAGTCAAGCACTTAACTGTATTGTCGACTGGAACTTCATTGGAGTGTTGTACTGGTGCTTGTGTTAACATTATTGCCAAGGCATGAGTGGACTTATGTCCATTTCGTGACGCTATCTGAGCATCGAAGTTATCTGTAACAACTTGTACTAGCCCTTGTTCACTGTTTGATATGTCTGTAAGAGCTTTGTTTTGGGCAGCAGCACGAGCAGCTGATGCCTTGAATCTCAGTACTTCATCATATGATGCCACGACACCGAAGTCATAAAACTTCTCGATGATAGATTTCTCTCTCATCACGATGCCTATGGCAATCTGCAAAGATGTTGACTTGTTGGTTACCATGTTTGTGACTACATTTCCAATTATTCCTGCAGGTAATGTGTCCTTTAGTTTAGGAGGTATCAAAGACAATAAGTTTTGTAGAGTTGGACGGGCCGCAGACATAACTTCAAATGATATTCGTGTTTGGTACTTATTTGAAGGTCTTTTCAGCTCCTTACTTTCCTGTGTAATCAGTTTTGCTACTTTTATTGATGCTGCATCATAATCCTCCTCCTCATCAATGGATACTAACTTCATAAATGTGGATGCTTAACTTCTAAATGTCAAAATACTTGCCATGCCTCTAGTAGATAGTGTCAGAATATCGTTCCCATAGTGTTCAGATACTTTATTCATCAACTGCTTCCTCATCAATGATTTACCACTGCATTGTCTGTATGATTCTTCAAGTTCCACTGAGTTCCAAATACGGGATTGGTCATTGTTCACGATATCAACTAAGGTCAGAAGAGCTTCATCATCAGTCTCTAGATTTCTTTCTACTGCAGTACTCTCAGTGTTACGCCTACCTCGGAATGTGTCCATGCAATTTTTATGGTACATAGAGCATCCGCCGCATGCAAGTCACTTAGGGCACCTTCCAACCGACAACGTACCTGATGAGCCAAATCATCATCATGCAGATCACATGCCTGTAGAATAACATCTTTGAAAGCTTGTTGATTTGGACCACGATCAGCAGTCCTACACTGCACGACTCTTTTCCACCTATCAGGATGTTTTGGATTTGGTTCTAGAGAACATTCATCACCACAAAGGAAACCAGTGGTCCTTGCAACTAAAAAGGTTAGCCTGGGATCTGCGAGCCCGTTTTACTTCCGGCTCTGGTATTCTCTGGCGTGAGATATGTCTTTTTATGTGGTGCTTTGAAGTGTATGTTAATGCACATGTTCTGTGAATAAAAAGTTCTGAGGTATCATCAGTATCTTTCAGGTTATAGTCACTATGTAATGTGTACTCACGCTGCATGCTAGATGTGACTAGGGATATACGCCAAGCAGTAGAAACTTCACAAAGACTTTCCTTCTTGTCCTTGCACTTCATGTAGTTCAGGAATATGCAGCTATTCTGTTGATTTGAACTGCTTGTCGCCATATTCACCTAATCTGAAACCAGATGGAAACATGCAGCTAAAACAATACCACCACCACAACAAAGCATGCACATATAGGATATTCAAGTAGCAAGTCTGAAACAAATGGCATCATGCATCCGGAAGCTGTAAGCGAAATAAGACTGAAAGCATAAAATGTCAACTTGTCCATTGGTAGGATTGCGACCATTATAATAAGCTGAAATAGGATTTGGAAATAATTTATATGAAGAAAATGTACGGTTTCAAGAAAAAATAAGGGTTTCAAGTCCCCTTAATTTCTAATAATTTGCAAATTAATTCATTTTGAATCGCCAGTCATAAATTTAGTGGTGCATTTGGATTCTTTGACCTAAAAATGTACATTTTGCCACCAAATTTAGGTTCATAGACCAATTATTAACAAAGATATTGACGTTTTAAGATTTCGATAGTGTAGGATAGGACCCATTTTGAATTTTGCCTGTAAAAAAAAAATGCCCAAATATGCCAAACTGGTATCAAGTGGTTTTCAGGTCTAGAGGCTCCCACATACCAGAAAGAATAATAAAATGCTGTATGTACTCCAAATCCCACTTCAGCCCAAAGCTCCATTCTGCTGCCGAACTAAAAAGCCAGAAATTAGTCATAATTTGGGAACTGGTGGCTCGATTGGACTGGATATTGTTTTATTCTTCAAGATGGAGCATTTAAGTGGTACCTTGCCCTAACAAAAATTGCGCTACAATGCGCCGTTTTTGCTGTGTTCCAACAAACCAGAAAACCAATATATAGAAATCGGACCACTATAATACAGATAAAAATTTTTGATCAGCATAAAACTCTGGCGATAGCTGCTCTTGAATATAAAGAATATTATTGTCGTCCAAGATCTGGT